>JAAXYX010001210.1:0-25335 GCA_036851915.1 Ptenothrix huangshanensis | reverse complement strand
GCATGTTAGATTGCATTTCAGCGTCAACTGAGTCAACTCAGTAGCCTGTTGCGTTATCCTGAACCAAACCAAGGTAGGTAGATGAACAAAACACGTTACAATTATTTATTCATCTACCTTGATCCTGAACATTTAATTTTGCGAACATTATATTTAGGTTTTTTAGGTATTTATTTATAAAAGCCCTCAAAGTACAGCGGTTCCAATCAAAACGATTAACTGCAATCCAAGTCCAAGCACTTAATGTCTAAACTGTTAATATTTTGAAGGAAGAGAGTGTATTTTTAGAGACTCTACACGTTTAAATAAATGAAGGGGATTGCATGCTTTGTCTCAGCTTGAGTTCATCAGATCCGCTTATCGTTAGTGCATTTTGTTCCTTACTTATTTGGGTTAAATATTACGCATTAAAAATTTCTCGTTGTGAGTTTTAATTCTTCATGGCTTTTATTTTACAGTCGATGATGATATTATGATATATAGTATACGCCACAATCATTTTTAAATACCTATTCATTCATTAACCATAGCATTACGTATTGAAAATGGGAAGGAATGTGGAAAAGCGGATATTATGGATTCTTTTTTCCCAACATGAAATTTTGGATTTTACTTTTAGTTAGGTATAATTACTTATTAAGACGAAATCAAATCGTCATCAAAAATTAACGTCTGATTTTGAAAAACATTTTGAATGGACATTATGTAATGTACCTACCTACCTACCTACCTCAATCTCATTGCACTGAATATTTTACCATTTTACCCCACCTCTGGTGGCTTGATCAATCCGGAAACTAAATTCTATGGTGGAATTAGTTTCCTAAAAGTTTGTCTGCCTTGGCGGGATGGTTTACTGCGGGTCTGTTGTTGGTTGTTATTTTATGCATACGAAGCAATATAGGCATACATCACATGTTTTATTGTTCTGAAAATCCTGAATGATCTGATGTTCTGTCATCAGTTCATGAATATTATATCTCGATATTTATCTTATCTCGTATAAATATTATTTTTGTTTAGATTACTTCAGGCGTACTAAAAGTTTAAGCGACTGGGACAACTCTGCAGACAACCGTAACCACAAAATTAATTTTATTTACACATTGGTCACATTTATTATTCATAATTAGTATTATTATCATCGGTATCATTGATATAATTTGTATGTCCTTCCAAATATGGGTACACTCTCCGAAGTCGAAATCTTAAAACTATAAATAAAACGTCTCTTACTCATCTGAGATGAGTAAGAAATTGACAGTCCAGGATTACGTTTTTCGTGGATGAGATGAGTAACAGATGACAGATGGATTCATTTTGGAGAGTGTACTTTTACAATAGGAAACATTTTTATCATTTATTGGTTCATTTATTAATATTGTCATATCTTCAGTCTTAATTAACCATTTTGTGCAACTTTAATAAACTTACAGTTACCGCATTGCTGCTAACAACAACCTGCAACTGCAACCCCCACACTATAAATTTGCAACCGACACCGAAGTATAGGAAAACAAGCTATGTCAGGGTTTGAGTACGAAGCATATAAATTAATGATATCAGATATATCCAAATCTACGGAGGTTGGACATGGAAAATTTGAAATCAAATTAACATCGAACGAATTAGGATTTAAATCTTCATCTCAGATCCCTGTTAAAGCAGTGGTCGTGACAGTTGCTTGGATACAAGGCAATATTGTGGATGTTCAAGAGGATGCGGACGACTACAGTAGATTAATTCGCATTAAGGATGATACCGGTGAAGCTCTGATTGCAGGTTGTGATGCGATTCCAGGGGGTGATCACAAAGAAATAAAACCTGGTAAATAACAAAGATATTCATTACTTTATCTAAATCAAGTATACATGTATGAATCATTAGTGTAGGTAACTATCGAGGTATTTGTAATATTCTTTGTATTGCTAAATATCGATCGTCGTACTACATATTTATACATGTATATTGTAAGCATGTAGATTATTATCCTCATATACATAGTATAAATACTTGTGGGTTTTACATGGCACCCGAATATACTTCGACTTTCAGGTGGATACGTTGGCATCTTAGGACATATAGTTGCAACTCAACCCGAAGTTGGAATGAAGGCTGTTAAGATTATGGTACTGAATGATAAAGCTGTCCTGAAGTCTATATGGGCTGATGAAGTCCGGGATTTGAAAGCCTTTCTACTGGGTCAGTATTCGTCGTGGAACGATGGTGCATTGTAGCTTAACCTCTTTTTTAAATGTCTTTTTTACAAGTTTACAAATTTGAAATCGTATATTTGCAAGAATAAAATGAATTGTCTTATGAATGACGACGCTAATACGTCTTTGTTGATCACCATCACCATTATTTTATTTATCCATTTCTGTATGACCGCATATCACGATCTTTTACCTGGCATAAAGATGTATCTTTCATTTGTATGCGCCGGTAGCATCTTTTCTTATTGTAATGTTTTTTTTCATAGTAGTATTTATATGTATTGCTTACTATGATATCAAAATAATATCAAAATGTTAGTAAAGAAATGATGCCGTTGTGAAAAACCGACTTGGAATTATGTAGCTGGGCAAGAATGAATGACAATGAATTAGATAGTGAAATCATTTGCAATGTGAATGTGAAGCTAGCGATGTGCAGTAATGTGCACTGTGTCCGTGTTCCGTGGCCGTCTCCGTATCCGTACCGTCCGTATCTTGAAATGAAATGGTGTATGGCTTAGGGCTTTATTATGGTCTACTATCTACTATTCTACTATGGTACGGTATGTACCTAATATGCAATCGACAAAATTGTGTGGATCAGTCCTTGGGTGCTCCGAAAACGGCGGTAGGAGTAAGATTAGGAATTAGTTAAGAAGCCTTATTAAAACAGTCCCAAGATTCTGTTTCATTTAATTTTTGTAAACCACTACTTCCTACTTCTTAGGATAATTTTATTGCGCACCTTAAGTTCTTTTGGTATTTATTGTGCCCTGTTAAACATTAAATAGTAACAGTATTATTCAAACCTTTTTGGCCTTCAGCGTTTAATTCTTCGTTGTCATGAATCTGTCAACATTCGTATACTTTTTAACCTGGTTAAATTTGTTGTACATGATTTCTGGAGACGACTATGAAGAGGAAAATTATGGAGTAAAGTACGCTACTCCATGTGAAGGTAATAATTGTTTTTTTTATTTTTCGTAGCAAAACGAGAATCGCGTAAATGAGACATATAGCTCAGTGAGAACTCGTTCTGGTGACTGGTGTGTGTGAGTACATATTATGTACACTTAGTTCCTATACTTATTACTTCTAAATCAGCGTTTCTGGAGCTGTATGAATTAAAATATTACATGATTTTAGACTTCAGTTTAATAACATTGACTGTTTGGGATCGCGTAAACTTGCTGACTTTACAAACGTTGACAGACATACATGATGATACATTTTAGATTAGTTAAGAATTAGAGGTTCCTTGAAAACCGTCACATTATGGAATTTCTCAGAGGATGTAAAGTTTTGTATCTTCAGCAATGAATGTATAAAAGGAAAAAAGATAGAATATACCCTGCTGTAATACATAGGTTGCAACAATTCATTTGTTTTATTCGTAGTGTGTAAGTATATGGTTGAAGAACTGGAAAGTAAATTAGAAGAAACTGGCAAAGCTGGAGGATTGCTAGAAACTGGATACAACTTGGATAAGCGAGCAAAAGCAAAGAAACAGTACAAAAATAGTGAACTTCAATTATTGGAATCTATGGAATCTGCTTGTGAGGGAATTATGGAGTACAAGGTACACAAAGAACGAAAGGATAGTACAAGATTCGCTCGAGGAGAAAGCCAAACATTTTCAACTTTAAATAATTTAGTGTGAGTATTTTTCAAAAACATAAATAATAAAATATATGGGTGAACAACAAAATTAAAAAAAACTAAATTACCTCGGTACATAATATTCATTTTTGTCACATGTTTGCAGGGCAAAAGGAGTAAAGGTAGACCTAGGAATTCCTCATGAACTATGGGATAAGCCCTCAGCCGAGATATCAAATTTAAAGGTCCAGTGCGATGACATGCTGGAAAAGTACGAGTCGGAAATTGAGGAATGGTTCCACCATAGTCAGGGTGAAGTATCTCTGAAGGACTATTTATGTAAAAAAATAATTTTAAAAAATAAAAATTACGGTTGTTTACATGAGGTTCTACCATTACCAGCTCTAAATGAAAAAACTCCATCAAAGACCGAACTCTGAAACTAGGCTGAGCAAGTTTATTACTTCAACCATGTTATTGAGATTGAAGTTTGGTTAATGTACTCTTCGTATTGTTCACAAAGTATCTCTAATTAATTGTATTTCAGAGGTTTGAAAGCGAGTTCAAGTTTTTAGAATATTTTCCGAAACATTTTATTGAATTTTTTACGAATTACCATTCGAAGTATACATGGTAGTCTACGATTCTCTGGAGATCGAGAATTGAGATTATGATCAAATTAGGTGGCAATAATGCGACGAGGAAAATACTTATTCTATTAAGAAGTAAATGATTCCGACCAAGGTTGAGTTAAGCATTATTAGTCGATCAACCTTGGATTCCGACAATGTAACTGAAAAATTGAAAAAAAACATGCTCATAATTGAAATGCATTTATCTACGCGGATGTCATACTGTGTTTATTGTCGTGTCATGACTGCTTTTGTCTATCTCCGAGTAGGAGAATAAGGAATTACGAATAAAGTTCTATATTATGTAGACTTCAGAGTTTATTTACGGGAAGACATTTTGATTATTCGCACTCGGTCTCATTGTCAGTAATTAACTGTAATTCACTAATTTTGAAGAAACAATTCATCTAAAAAGTAGTTTATAAAATTAAACAATCTTGTATCGTTTTAGTCAGGTATTTGTTACCTGATGAAGTAGATACAACGTTAACAATAAAACTATCTCGTTTCTTCCGCAAACGTTCACAGAGTAACTAATTTGAGAGGGAGTTAGATTTGGAATTCTAAATCCGAAATATAGAACTATAATTATAGCTAAACATAATCTTGTGAATGTCACGGAAAAATAGAAGATAAAAATCAAACAATTGATCAAATATCAAAATATCACGTTCAGGCATTTACTTATTTGCATGACTGGTTCTGACGATTTGAGTGCATACGTAGGTGTTGCCACATGCCCGCTGTGCTGGTCGTAATAAATGTGAATGAATCAAGATGACGACTCCGCTCCAAACGCGATTTCTCGCATCCAGTTGTCCATCAGACAGTAGTTACTTTCCTCTCCGGTTATGATAATTTCACCTTATTTACTCATTATAACGTAATAATAATAGTTTAGTAATACATGTAATTCAAGACATTTCCCATTAACTTTAATAATGCATTGAAAAGTATTATAATGTATCTGTTAATTATTATTCGTAATTCTCTTCTTATATAATAATATTGTATCATATGCATATATACCTGCTCCGTTTACGTATTAAAATAATCATTTCAAACGTACATAATATTATACTATATTAATAATAATTATAATATAATAAACTACATACATACACAAATATTAATTTAAGAGTTTAACTGCTACAATACATATCATAAGGTACCATAATAACTTATTACATTACGTTTTCAAGTAGTAAATCTGTAATAATGTAGTGTAATATATTAATAATAATGATCTGTGTATTCTCACACTTAAAAATCGAAAATTTTTATGACAACTATTTAACTGGCTCAGACACAGTTTTAGTCGCAGCAATAGCACATAACACAGTCAATAATAATTGAACTACAATATTTCATGCAGAGGTATGTATTGTATGTAATTATAGTTCTTTTTGCTTTCGCCATTCCATTCATCTGTAACCTAGTAACATCCGTAACTTCCATCGAATACCGATCGAGTCAATCGTATTAGGTACACTTCCATTTTTGGCAAAAAATCAAAAAATGAACCAGTAAAATTGTCCTTGTCAATACATCTACACTGCGGGTGCGGATGTCATACTCTGATCGTTCGTTCGTAACATTCTAGTAGTACTGCCATCCATCAACACAGCTGCCGTACTTAAGGTGGAAAATTTACAAATAATGAAAATAACCTGCTTCGAACCGAGACAAGAGCTGTCCAAGTCTCTATGTACGTTCCCAATAGGAAATTAAAACTTCAGATAATTATAATACATTTGAGTAGAATACTTTTTTTCAAAACACAGTTAAATCAACCCGTTCCCGCTTTCCAACGATTCAGAGTTACTAAATCAAAAAGTGTATTATTAAATTCACAACTCAAATTCCAACGGTTTGGAAACCATACTTTCAATATACATATTAACCGAGCGGTTTTGAGGGTTTGAATTTGAATTACCTTCAACAATACGGATAAACTGTTGAAATAGAAAAACTGGTAAATTATTTTGATCTGACTGTCTGCGTATCCTTTCAAAAGCGGTTTCATACAGAAGTGCATGTCTGTCTGAGGAAGGTAAACGCGAGAGACAAAACGAAGGCCTCTGATTTTTTGTGAGAATTCCAATTCTCAACGTTCTCAAGTCACAGTCGTGTCTACAAAAGTTAAAGAACAAAAAAAAACGACAAATTGAAATCTTCAATTACTAGTTACCTTCTTTTGTAAGAAAAAACTTCAAAACCAAACACCCAATCTAAATAATTTAAAGCAATTACATTTTTATATTTGCCATGCAGTTTACGCATTATAAGTCTACCCTGATGGGCACGTTAGTTTTAGTGTTCACTAAATTAAATATGTATTACTTCGTATGCAAAAGCTAATAGTACACACATTTACTTAGGTTACAAACCATGGAATTAGGAACTAAAAATCTATTTAATTTTTATAATCCAGATCACAGAGCTACATTTAACCATTGAGCTCATGAAAAGAATATATAAGTTCTATCACCATAAATCGTAATTATACAATCGTGTAATTAATATATTTCGTCTACACTTCTACATCTTTTGAGAAAAATCGAATGCAAGACTCGAGTCGTGTAAATAACTATTGTGTTGCACACGTCTATCTTTTTTATGCATACAGTTTTTCAACTGTGTATTTTAATTTCCAGCTCCATTGTTGAATGTTGACATAATTGTTTTATTCCTATCTACACTACTACCAAGTTATTATCATGTTTTGTATCTATCCTTTCTATAATGAAACATCCTAGAGCTTCATTCCCTACGATTACTGTAACATCTAAGCTAGTTGTTAGATGTAATTAAGTATAATATTATATCTGTACGTAATTGTGTATCACACAGCAAAGCCATGTATGGAACAGACGGTTATACATATACACTTTATTTGCTATAGAGATGTATAATTATATATATAGATTCTTATCTTGTTTCTGTAGCATATGACATTTTGAATTTCCAAGCATTTTTAACCAGAAGACATTGAGAGTTTACAATGATTGAGAGTCACATTATTATTGACATACATTTACGAACGGTACGGAGAGTCATTTACGTTATGACAATAACTATACACACAGTATGTAATTCTCTTACTACCAGCGTTTTCCTAAATAGTTTACCTTCCTAAGTACGCATTACTCGTTAGATCAATTCATCAGGAAACCTGCTTTGTCCTTTTTGTCACCTGGGTAATTACTGGGTATTTAGCATAATGTAAATGAGAACTTGGTTCAATTACCCTCACAGACTCTAAACTTACTGCACCATCATACAATCCTTCGAAGGCATACTTTACACCTTCATCAATACTTGGTAAACACGAAACTAGCTACACAAATTAGTTATTCAGTATTTATTTAGGCAGAAAATCGTTTATTTTCCTCGTGAGAGGAAGATATTCTTTATCGTAAAGTGTATTCTTTCTTTAAGGAACAATGAAATTGATGAAAATTTGACTCCTGATTAGTCTCTACACTATGACACATACATTCGCAACGTAACGAGATATTTCCTTTTTCGTTTTTAGCGTTTTGTCAAATCACGTTTAGATACATTATAATAATTATTTGTATACTTCCTACTTTACTACGCTACTTTATTTTATTACACGAAATACCAACGGTATCTTTTCTCATTCAATAATTTATAGATTTGTTTTATTCTTCTTGCTATCCTACCGTTTAATTGTAAAGTTTAGTTATATTTTAATGTAAAGTTATAAGATTCTCAACTGTAACTTTGCAAGAAATAATGCTGATTGATTGCAAACAATGTAAGTCCATTCCTACCATATACACCTACTACAACTACCTACTAGATCATCAATTAATACATGATTCTTTACTTTTTCCTTGACAATAATTCAAAGTAGTTGAAAGTTTACGTATGTTTCGTTTTGTTTGTATGTATGTTACTATAATAATATGTATGATAATATTTATACGACAAGTACTGCTGATAGGCCAGCGAAAACATGGACAAAAGGCATCTGTAGTTTGAATAGTGTGTTAGTACAATTATTTTGTTCCTATGTTGTTACTTTTACTTTTCGTGTAGCGTGGGTGGAAACATGGCCGGTGATCTGGTTCTGGTGCTTCCTGGTTGATTTTTACTGTCTTTATTTCGCAGTCACGGTTACACTCACGTTTACAAGGAGAAACAGAACGACTAGCAAGACAATACGAATTTGCAAAGCCAGAATTTACAAAGTATCGGTTACAAACCATGAAATACAGCACATACTGAATGTATACCCATCTCATTGAGCAAAGAACAATGATGTAAACAGACATTATTTACTGTGGAATTACAAAAATGATTGGAATATTATATGTTGATTTAGTTAGGCCTCAAAGAATGTAAACGTCGAAATATCTCATGTCTCCAATAACCTTCAAAACTTAGCCAATAAAGAGTACAGAACAGACACTCAGAAACTTAGGAAATGTGCCAGTGCTTCCAAAGTGAGACCAAATCACCAGCCCCACCGCAACTGCTCGCATGACAACCACTATTTCTATTTCCTTCAAATCATTATCAATCCACTCAACAATGACATGAGAAATGGATCTCATGCATATATAATTTACAACTTATATGTTAGCACTGTAGCAATTTCCCATTCCGTATCAACTACCACGATGAGTCATCTCAGATGCTAAAAGCATTTCGTATTCATACCATCTCATGCTCATTCTCATCTGTAACGCCGCCAGCACCTCTTCTTCCTTCCCTCACGGCAGTTCCTTTTACTGGTGTGGTTGGACAACCTGCAAAAATAAATACCATCCTTACTAAGCTTCCACAACTAGTCTCTTTCGGTAAGCAAAATATTTAACCTTGATTAGTAGTACTCTTGAATTATACATATAACCTACTATATACTGGTAAATATAATGCAAATATATATAACTTGATACAAATTCGTATTTCATGCGATTAGTTTAGTTAAATCCCAAATTATAAGAGTCAAAAGAAATAGTAAGATGCTTCAGTTTAAAAAAAGACAACAAACGGCTGCCCATCGTTCCGCTTATTTGAATTCAAGCTCAAGCCATAAGTTAACATATGGGCAATAATTACATATACAAGAAAATTATCTAAGGGATTAAAACGACTTCAAAAGTGCAAAAAAATATGTCAGAAAATGAAAAATTGCCACCCCATCAAATATAAAGAAGAGGAAAATAAAATAAAGAGTAGTCAAATAAAAAGTAGATAAAGGCTTGCTAATAGAATGCCATTGTACGTAAGTAATTGAGAAAAGAAGTTGATTGCATGTTAATTTTTTTAGTCCCACTTACAAGATGTAGCACTGCTATCATCCCACTGTGTACGAGTGTTCGACACAAAGGTGTTACAGTAATGAATAAAAGAGCAAAAGAATATTCATTGAGTGTACAGAAAAGTGAGAAAGAAAAAAAGATGAAATACCTAAATAGTCCTCACCGAGATCGCCGCTACTAGATGACTCCGTAAATGACGGAGTACCTTCCGTCCAAGTAGGAGTAGCTGATGTATTTCGACTGAAATCATGAACCCCTGTTGGTGGAGATCTTGGCATTCTATGACCCAGACTCGAACTAACTCCCGATGTAGTACTAGATGAGGCTACACTAAGACTGGAACGATGCATTCGTGTTTCTACGTACACTTCTGAGATAGAGACAGTTTCTGAGTCCGTCACGGATGTGCCTTGAGCGTGACGATGGTGTTCGGAGGAAGACGCAAAACTACCCGCACCACTACCACCTACAACTCGTCTACTGGGACTTTGAGACTGTGTGAGATTCCATTGCTGATGTGACCCTGGCTCCTGCCCGCCCTTACTTCCTATTCCTCTCATGTAGGCCTTCTCTTGGAAAGGGGGAGGCGGGGTATTTACAGGCAAAGGTGTGTTCGAACTACCTTCCAATGCACCTAAAATCCCACGAAATCATTTATTTTCTAATTAATTTCCAGTTGACTAGTCATAAGCTAATTCTGAAAGAGCCGTACGGTTTCTTTACTAAATAAATAGAACTACAGAAGAAACAGGAAAACAATTAACAAAATTAGCGAGCCCAAGAAAATATAGTGAAATGAGAATAGCTCAATTACTAGTACTACATAATCGAAAATTGAAATAGATTATATATGGATGTACCTCCACCAACAAGATCTCCAAGACTAAGCATGCTTTGACGACACAACTCAACTGTGAATAACATTCCGTAGAAAATAATCATATACATACTTGGTTACAAAACAACTTCTAATATAGAAATAATTATAGTGAAAAGCTTTCTCGGACTATACGAACTAAGCATGAAGCAGCCACAAGCAAAACGTTGAGGAAACAACGACTAGATAGTTTAAATTTGCATGATCACATCCACGGTAACATTCGCTTCATGATAATCATCTGAACGAGCATTTCGACTCAAGGTGCGATTTCGATTAACGCTCAATTCATATCCAAGAAATGAAGAAGGTGGATTAATCCTTCTCAGGCAACCTTTGTTATCGGAGGAAGCGGAGGTTCCATTGCTCCGTTTTGGTGTTCTTGGTGGAACGGGTGGAGGAATCTTGCCTCGATTCATACTCGTTGGTCTCGATTCTTTATTTAATATTGCCGGGTAGGCGGGTGCAGGAGTTTGGGGTGGTGGTGAAGTAGGTTGTCCTCCTTGTGCTTCTCCAGAAACTGCATTATTATCTTGAATCGTTACGCACCTCATTTCCCTTTCTTTGACAGTCACGTTAATCGTTGCACCTGAAGAATTCCGTTTACTAACAGTACTACTAGCTTGTTGCACATGATTTTCTCCAGGAGAACTTCGCGGTGGTGATGTAGCAAGCGATGACGGGCTCAAGGGTGATGTAATAAGTGATGGGCTTCCTACAATCAAATTGTAGAAAAGCAAACACTAACAATCAAGCCCCCGATAGAAAGCAAAGACATTGATAAGAAGACAATAGAGGAGACCAAGAGGGTCCGAACAGGACTTGCAGACGACCCATCCCAAAGACATTTAACCGTACAAAGAGAATTCAATATACATTATTCTAGAAGACGATAATTTAATTCATCATCATCAGCACACTCAAATACACTTACCATATACAGTTTTTGTTTGCATAACATTGATCATCCAAAACTCATCTATGTCAATACTTTCCTCAACTGTATAATATTTACTTTCTCCGCATAGCTACTAAAATACCATCACCTAGACCAGAAAGGGACAGTATAGAAAACCTAGCGAAGAGTAAGTTTTTCAAGCTTTTGCACCACACCGTAATATACGAAAAATGTAAATGCGTTTTAAGATTTACGTACCTATTGGAAATTCTCCGCTATCTCCTTGTTCTCCTGGAGGACGTATTCTCATGGGAGGCGCCCGCTTTTTCGAGGGAGAATGCTTTAAAGCTAAATATAGATATAATAGATATTTTTCATCAATCCACTTCACTAGCAGAAATACAAACATTTGTAATCAGAAAAAGTCAAATCCGATGCATAAAAATGAACTTGCAAGCTCATTTGAATAAAATATTCCTTTTAAACTTTTAAATAATTCATTAAGTGCAAAAATCGAAAACATAAAAAAATTGCATATAATAATATTAAATACGGAAAGACTATATTTGCCAACGTCATGAATCACGATCATATGTTGTGTAAATTGCTTAGTTCCAAGATAAACATTGTTTGCCGTATAAATTAAATTTTTATCACAACAGGAACCAGAACGACCCAATACTGTATTCCTAATACGGTAACAAATTGTACCCAAAATAAACTTGACACCAAATCTAAAACCCATGTTATATGCTTTGAACATTTGAATTCAGAAGTTATATTAGGTAGTCTCAACGGATTATAAGCCTGAATTCGATAACCACCAGTTAAAACTCCCAATCCATTAGAAAACAGAACACCAAAAAGTACAGCAAGTAGTAACGGAAGTGATTGAAGTGTAAAAAAGCTGACTGAAATATAAACCAAAGCAAACAAATGATACAGTGAATGTGAAATGCTCTGTGATATGTACATGGTGAAAGCGGTGACGTTACTAGAAACTAAAAAGTATTAGCTGGATAGGTTTCTAGGTAGAAAATATTTCTTCCAACTAATGTTTCAAAACCCAATGCAAAAATTTATGGCAACTGTCAGGAGAACACTCTACATAATAGATATAATTATTATTATAGAGCGGATGTTACCTACTACTGAGTTTGTGTTAAAACAACAAAATAAATCATGATATCTAAAGGTGAAATGAAAATTGATTTACAGCGACATTCAATAAAGTTAATACTGAGTGTCAAGAACAATGTGTAGCTGGCAAATGTTTAACTGAGTAGCACATGTAATTTCCTTGCTACTAGAAGAATAAAAACATAGTTGTAATGGTTGTATGTTTATGAAACGGTAGGAAGTGCCCGTAAACATATCCACATATCCAAAGAAACACTTCGAAGTAAACACCAGTAGCTCAAATTGAAATCTTGATTTGGTTATACATAAAAATGCCTTCGTAAAGAAGATGAAGATTTTTAAAATGCGAAAAATAAGAAATATAATCACGCATCAGCAATAACTCAGCCCTTGAAGTAAGTATGCAAAGTCAAAAAGTAGAAAATTTAAGTTATACAGGAATGTCTGGTAAAGTTAATTGAGAAATTACCATTAGCTGAAGGACAGAAAATAAAAAAGACAAAATGAAAACTTAATAAAATACTATGTACGAAGGATTAGCGCTGTGAAATAGATAGAAAAAGGAAAGAAAGTCTCAATCGTATGATGATCATATAATACCTAAATAAGTAGAGACCAGGTTACGGAATTTACGATGGTTTCCTTTGATTTCGGGTAAATCCACTACAAGAAGAAGGCAAGAAGAACATATGTATCAATTTTCAAATTTTGCGTTTCAAGTCAAATCGTGAAGAACAATAAGAAGAAGAATCAAGAAGAAGTGGATGTGGTTGGTTTGGTAGTAAGGCGAGGGAGAAGCATTTGTTTTTTCGTATCAGGTTGGGTTTCACAGTTTTCACGCAATGAGCGAGCGAGCGAGACAGTCAACAGCAGCAGGAGGACAGAAACAAGAGAAAACCAACACGTCATTTCATCAATAATAAGTACGTTACAGAGATAGTAGATAGAGGTTAAAACTGCATTTTCACAAAAAAAGTCTACCCAACATGATCAATTCAATAAAATGTATCAAATTCTAGGCATTTCTAGGTTACGACTAAAATTCCAAATACAAATAAAAAAATAAGTTCCGGGATGCTTACAAATGTTATAAACTAGTAGCACCATACTTGAGTTCATACTTCAAACATAAACTCAACATTTTTACACGACTACTATCGACTACATTGCAATGTAATTCGTCAACAGGTCTACAAAACTCCAACCATATCATACTAAAATTTCAATTTGCATGTCACTAAACAACACCGCTAAAAACTATTCTAAAAAATCACTACAATGTCGAAAGTTAACCGCACAACGACCACGTTACATGAATTTAGACTATATACATATTTTTTGGAGAAGCAGAAGGGGTTTCCAACTGGAATGTGCACAACAAAACCGTATAATAAAATCAAAAATTAGCAAAGCACCAACAATCATCTTTAATTAATGGAGCTTCGACTACAGAAAGAACCAGTATTTGACAGAAGTACACAAATGTAACTAGAGACTGGAAAATAGAAGACGACAGAACTGATTAAAGGGCAGTTCTATGAAATGCATACATTTGAAGTTTGAAAGAAAATTGTAACATATCGTTAATACATGTAGATAAAGTATAAAGGCATGTAGGAAGGTCTTGCATGCTGGAACAGCAATCCATTAAATCCACCTAGTCATCCCAGTCTCCCGTTACTTACAGAAGTAGAAGTAAACATTGTAACTACGAACATAGAGTTAAAAGTTTAATGTAAATGCTAAAAAAGGACAAGGAGCAGTACTCAAGAAGGTAAATAATCCACTAGGAATGCTGGTATTTACATGTTGTCATCGTAAAACAGATACCAAAAGGCTAAAGTACAGACACTAGTCGATGGTTTCTAATTTTTCCATGACCTCCACAAGCACAGGTCTTAGAATTAGCTTAAATTTTACACAAAATCTACTCACTAAAGTTCAGATTTGGGTTTTAAATGAAATCATAATATAGAGGTATGCGTCAACTAGTCCTTTTTATTTCTGACAAACAATGATGGATCTAATTTACAAATAGCAACGAAACTGTTTCGCTTCGTCGTCTGAATCAAGGCAAATTTAACACAAACGTGAACGGAAGTGAAAACGAAACAACGATAACGCTGACGACAACAAAAAATGAATCAAATTCGTGAAAATGGTATTTGAAGTGATATTACTCAAATGTGAAAATACGATGGTATACGTGAGTCAGATTGTGATTGATTGGGATATTGTGAATTTGATCGCAGCTTACGTGAGGGAATTTTCCGGAATACACTCTTTATCATGAAGTTCATGAATCGCTCCGCGTAAAATCCAGGTCGGTGGACTGATACAGTATCCTGTAAAGATAAAAGTTAATTGCTTCTTACTATCTGAGTAACTTCCTTATCGCTCAATCGTACGTGATTATCTATGACATACATTTCTACGCAATCATGTGATCTACCTTTGGTCGCCACGGTCTGAGCCCAACACATGACCAAAACAACAACTTATGCAAATGTATTCATAAAAATAAACAGAGGTGTAAATGCATACGCGTTCACTTACCCCATCATGAATCATGGCTTTAAAAGTGTGCTCTAATTTTTTCTTGAGTCGGTAACTTTGAAGAATGTCTATAAGTCCTAAGAATAAAAGCAGGCGTTCGCCCTTAGCATTTCTAGCTGGAATTCCTCCCGGTCTGTAAGTACCAACAAAGGCTTTTTGTTTCTCACCACTCAATAGACAAAAGTTAAAACTTTATTGTTTGCAAGTAGGGCATAATTTCCGAATGTAAATCAAAAACACGGGACTTACGGAACATCGTCATCAGCATCAATGGGTTCACTGTCGGCCTGGATACTTTCTAGTGCCGTGGAATGCGCCACAAGTTTCTTGTCTGTTAATCGATTTGCTTCGACTGAGCCCATAGCCTGGTGTAAATTCTCCTTCTTCGTCCTCTTCATCACTGTCCAACATTTTAGCTTTTCGTTCCTGAGAACAATATCAATTTTTTCACTTATCGCTAGTTCACAACAAAGCACAGCCACGTTTTTAAACAAAAAGGTCTGAAATTACTTTTTACTAAGGGGCTGTTCGTAAAATACGTAACGCAATTGAGGTAGGTGGTGGGTTGAGTGTCACCGTTACGGTCCCATTATGAAGGTTCCTGCAAAGGGTCGTTTTTGCGTTACTCTCAGGGGTGGTGGGTCCAAAACTTTCATTTCCAGCGTTACGTATTTTACGAACAGCCCCTAAGAAGTAAAGATATAATACTTTACCCGGCTTGTTTTATTTTAGTTTTTATATTTCATCATACGCAGTTTTTATGCCGAATCCATATATGCAATTGATTTTTATCGCTCTTAATCAGGAGCCGAGATTAAAGGTCAAAGTTCATGACTTTTGGCTGGAGGTCTGGGGGCGCACCCCCAGCCGTTGGGGTGATACCGAAGTAGGTGCGGAAAACCTAAGCTTAGTCGTCGGTGAAGAGGGGAGGGTTAAGTAGAGTAAACTTTATGCAGTACCTATGCTCATTTGGGAGAATTTTTTTTCAATTAAATAAATATTGAGCAAATGCAATCGCATTTTCAAGGTATGTATGTACTTGCCACGTAAAAACAATCTGCTTCCCACAATACCTGCAGTTTTGAGACATTTTACCGCGTTTCATAGCAGTACTTTATAATATGGGGCCTGGTGGTTACAAGATATTTGGAGGAAGAAGGTTTTTCGAAATTAGATTAATTCCAACTTCAAACGTCGCGACTGACAAAAGGTCAAACTTAATTATTTTTTATTTTGAAAAACACAAAAACGGGGCACCTGTTTTAGTAGTATATGGTTAATGTTTGCAGGTAGGGCAGTGTTAACACGCCGAAAATATTTCAAGTTTGTAGCGAGGCATCATCCCGATTACTTTACTCGTATGTAAGTCGTGATTCCGAAAACTCTATTTTACTTAATTCTGAAAACTGATTTCAAACGATCTAAAGGCGATATGATGATCTACAGTAGGATTACACTATCTGCATGATACAGATCTGAGTCAAGAATAGAATACCTACTTTATTTTCGAAAATCTGCGGAAGTACACGGACTGTCAGTGTACGGATATACACTGAAACCCTCCTTGTTTCTGTTTCTAGAAGTGTCTCCACGATTGGAACCCCTATTCATCTATTTAATGCTCGTCAGAGTTTACCTAATTATATACATACCCCTGTAATGATAAAAAAATTACTAGAGGAATGTCTAAATATTACAGGGACTGAAGTTTCAGGTAATGACGGATTGTATGCTAAAGCGCTTCAGGCTTCCATTTAGGGATAACTTGTATTTAACTACAAAAGTACGTGGGTTTAACCTCAAACTAAACCTTTAGCGTAGGCAGTTACGACTGGCACAAAGGTACCGTTATGTCATATTTAACTTATACGAAACTTAATATGAAAACTGCAAATCGCCAACAAATATGCTTTTAAATAATTAGTTACACACTACACCGTACCCACGGACAAAGGCATTGTAATATGTTATGCTTACTAACGACAAACTTCTCCAGCTAAAGTTTCGTCCGTGATATTTGCTCTTTGTGCAAACCTAATACAGTTATGATTCATGTACCATAAAAATTACATACCGAAGTTGAAATTAGTCAGTTAGAAAAAGAGTAAAACATTCATACGTAATAACTTACGTAATGTAGGTAAAACTTAAAAATGTAACCAAAAAATAACAATGCAAAACTTACCATCTTTTCTTTAGCAGCAATGTCAAGATTATGTATACCAACTAAAAGGGAATAGTCCATTATTTTAAAACTTTCTAATACTCGGCAGTCCCGCTGCATTGTTTTTATGAGAGCTACGCAAGTATCTGCTTCTAGTAGGATTCCCTCTGGATGATGCTCCATAAAGTCCAAGTCTTTGAAAGTTGGATATGCTTTTTCACGCTCAGTTTTGTTTGCCTAGTTTACAAATCAATGGAACATTAATATTAAATTAACACAATAATTAATAATTATATATAGTTAGCAAAGGACACCAGAGATAGTACTCAATAAATTCAAGTAATTTTAACGCACCTACCTAAAATTACTTGCATCCAGCATAAAAATTTGAAATCTAATTTTGGTAAAATACTACCCCAATATAGGTACATAATTTTAATTGCAACACCCACGAATAAAAAAATGCTAAATGACGAGTAGGGACTATATATAGATATATAATATATACTATATACCAAAATATATAACTAACAGTGTAACCACAGATAAAATAAAATTCCTAGTCAAATGTCACTTATGTACTTAATACTTTGGTCCTCGGTACACGAATCCAAATTTCTTAAAAACTAAAATTACTCTGAACACTGTTATATCCTTTAAAAGGCTTCAAAACAAAGAACTTCCAAACTTATGTATACAGAACAACTTACGTACTAAATATTATGATCAGGGTGCAAATTCGACATCGCACGGATATTTAGTAAAAACACGTTAACTACCTACTTACGTTATTATATCCTGTAGTACTTATAGTTAGAACTTTCTATACCTCAGTCAAAATACAACCCATGCCTTTACACAGTTTAAAAATTTCTTAGGGACTATTTTCCTGATTGTAAGTTAAAGGTTGCGAGTTTTTAGACTATACCGCGTTCTCACTAGGTCCTTTCATCCTTTTATTTATACCTAACTCCTCCCCTGCTGGGGATCTCTGTGAAATTCGAGGAAAAGCCTCGGCCTGAGAAGAGCCAGTGTGAAAGAAAGAAATTAGAACATATGCACCTACGAATGGATTTGTACCAGTGACTTCAAAGGGACCCATACAACCAGGGCTGCTGCAGTGAGCTAGATCACTGAACCCAACCCAACCTCTGATCTTGATGAATTAATTAGTTCATGGTCATGCTGAAATTTTGCTTGCAGATTTCAAGAGAGAAGACAAACGTATTTATTTTAATTATAGCGTAGACGTATTTGGAATCCAAATTTTGAATGCTTAAACTTAAATCGAAACTAGAATGAAGAACGGTTCATGGTTTTTGGATAATTACATATGTAGTCCCTACTATGTATAATTATCATTACCAAATGAATCTAACTGCAAATTAAAAGTATCCAACGAACATAGCACTACTGCCTTACAATTATCAGTTTGTTGATTTTTTTCTCCAATGATTTTATGGAATTTCTTTTTTTACACTTTCATGACATGACATAATATCTGGGTGATAAGAGAACGTTACTGGGTAAACCTGCTTAAGAGAAGTAACACCTGTTTTGTATCCTAGTCATAAACTTTCAATTCATCCGAATTCAAACAGATCGATCTTAAAATCACCGATTAAACCAATATTCAGCAAGACAGTAACACAAAAGACAGAAGCATCGTACCTTTCTTTTATATGTTGATCCTTTTAAATCATATTTTTGATGCATTTTCACAGAAGAGGGCAATAAATTATTCATCACAGCCAGTCTGACATTCTTGGAATTACACTGATAACAGAACAGTCCGAAAAACTTAGGAAGAAGGGTTCGCGGATTTTGATTTAGGTTCATATAATAGCCTGGAAGTAACTTTTGCAAAAATTCACACTCTTTATGTTGCACCGTTTTCACTATAAACTCATCATCATCGGTCAAGTAAAAAATACTTCCACTTGCTCCAGGATTTGACAATTCTCGCATGGGTACGCTGCACATACTCATCTATGAAAATTAAAGCATTATTTCATATTTAGCATTTAATCCAGAAAATATAAAACGATTCGAAAAGTCTGAAAAAAACATTAAATTCAATATAATTTACATAAATGAGCTTTGCATACCAAGAAATCGTCTGGCTGAATGCCAAACAGGTCACGAAAATAACGAAATGCAATCGGCGCGTAAGTTTTAAACCGGAAATCTGAGTAATGATGGGCTGGAGTTTGATTCGAACCACCACTAGGAAAAAACGTTTGCTCCACTGTCATGAAATCCTGCGACAAAATATAGAGTTACTTTTAATACCGTTAAATCAAGGTTTCCTCTATTGGTATCCTACAAAGCATAAAAATCACATGGTACATCCTAGTACAACAAGCCTAACAGCAGTATTTCATATTTCATGAAGGTACTTATCTTTAAGTTAGCATCAACATCAACGTGCATGTCAATAATACACCGATATGCCGTGTTTGTTCTATTCACATATTTATTTTACATTTGCTTGTATTGTACTTCAAAGTTGAAGAAACTCAAGCACATCAATCCAATGTGTAGCAATAAAAATGGAGTTACTCCACTACGTAGATTTCTATCACCGGAAGCATACTTTGCAACGCTGTTACCTTTAGTTAACTACTTATTCTATTCAAGGAAACTTCAAAACTTGTATCTACGAGAAGACAGCAAGTATTCGATGATAAAACGAAGTAAAGTAAGAGTAAAATGAACAAAAACATTCATCAGTGTAGCATGTAGATACTATCTTCGGCAAATTTGAAGAGAATAAATGATAACATTCTTTCACGTTGTTAAGAAACTCTTTGTCTTAATTTGGAAACTTGTGTCGCGTCTAAATGAAATTAAGTAAAGCATATGGCACGCATACCTGCATAAGTAAATCTCTTTCAGGTTTTGAAGCAAGTCCACCGATGGCATGCTGAACACCAAGTTGAATAGATCCCATAATTTGGGAGGTTTGAATCTTTTTGTAGGTAACATCTCCGCCTTCTGTGACTCGCCTGTGCCCAACTTTCTTTTCTCTCTCTGACTTGCTTCGTGATACGGTGACGGTAGTTCCAGTAGTGCCTGAACCTGATGGTCCAGGAATCGGGGTTTTGGAACTAGCACTATTGTGGGCAACGCCTGACAGCTACAAACACAATAAGTTACAAAAAAATGTTTAAATGCAATACACTATTAATTATAACCAAAAACACATCTGCAATAAAACAATAGCCAAGTAATAATAAAATTGTTGTAACCATATACCGTATATCCTCTTTTACTATGGGTTTATAGTAGTACGCGGACTAACGAGTTCAAACTTAAATATAATGCGGGTCTCTAATAATGAACTGGCTTCCAACAAATAGTAATGTGCGAGGCGGTCGTACACACTACATAGGAAGTGTATGTATCTGCCAATTACGCCCGTTTAATTAACCAGTAAGAGGGCCTCTAGCAGTACCTCTAATTGTACGTGGGTCTAAAAGGTACGAGTTAGAATAGTAGGAGGGGCATTTTATAAGAGAATATACAGTTGGTGTACTGGAAACTTAAACTAATTAGTACATTTTTTTCTTTCTAGCACTAATGAAATACATTTCAGACATTACGACCACAAGAATTACAATGACAATTCTTTTATTTACTTCAATGGAAGAAGGTTTAGTCGCATTTTTATTTTTGAGGTCGTCATCATCCGTTGTAATGTCCCCTCCTTCGGCGTAGACACTTGAAAAGGTTTTGGCAGCATTTTGAGGATTATTAGCGTTGGCCACGTCTTCGTCAGAATTCCTCAGGGTAACTGACTTATCAGTCACACCCGCCATTCACTAGAACCAAAAATGAATGTTTCACTGTTAATTTTAAAGATGCAAGTGAATTAAAAGCGCTACTGCAAAGTAAAAACTAAGTAAAACTCATGAAATAATAATAAAAACAATAGATCAATTACCAAAACCAGTGTAGAGTTTCAAGTAAATCCACCTCTAAATATAATTTGTTTAATGCTTAGTAAAGAGGTACTGATTTTAAAAATATGTTTCACTCGAGCGCCACCGTGCCAAGACACGAAATGCATGGATTAAATATTTTAGTTCGCTTCTAGTTCTCCGTTATATATTCTCCAACGAAACCGGTCGACTACTACAGATGCATCCTACCGGTAGCTGATAGTCTAAACCGTCTCGCCCTATGCTGGTAACTTCCTAGTTATGGGGTTGAGCAAAGGCCAGCCTATGATGGAAATAAATTATAAACAAAAATTTTTAAACAAACAATAAATAAATACTTTAATTAGCATTAACAGATTCTTTACCCGTAGCTAACATCCAAACCAGTAAGTAAACCCCGCCAATAAGTTTGCATTTTATAACAAAGTAGCGATAAAGCATAATTTTTATAATAATTTATTTCTTAGTAATTACATTCAGCACGAAATATTCTAGTTGGTGTTGGCAAACATTTTCAAGTATTACCATTAATAGACATAGGGTACATATACGTGAACGATTGCATTTTATTCCAATGTTCGTCTATGTATTTCAAGAACTTTAGGTTTTTTAAAATAAATATTCATAAACTATTGCGAAAAGTTTTACATGTTGTCCTATTCATTCGCTGCAAATACCAACATAACTTGTTAGTTGTTTTGTTTACCTCTTGCACATTACATTTCAGTATACTAAGTTCTGTCTTAACTTCATTATTTACATACACAATTCACCACAGCTGATCTAAGAACAAAGTAGAATGGCCATCAATTCTACATCATACGGATATCACAAAATTCTTACTCACAGAAAATAACACACCACTAACACACCCAACCTTGATTCTAGAGGACTCCTTTCACTGATTGCATACCCACCTGCGTTGTCTTATCGTTGTCAATTTGCTTATAAGTAGTTTTAAGTCACTCAAAAATGAAGAACGACTTATGTCTTGTCTTGTCGTTATTTATACTAAATCGATGCAACATTTACCTTAGAAAAACGAAGTTACTCATGAAAGTCGATTTGAGGACTGAGACTGCATTTCAAAACACACGCTAACTCGCGAATAATTGCATACACGATACACTATACGATGCAAAATATGCAGCACACTTGGCCTGCCGTTACAAAGAACGCTGTAGGCAAATGCAGGTGACTACAATCCACAGATTACCAGAGGTACCTAATTCCGTAATTGAACAATAAACGTAACTATCAATTCCATAAGATCCTTAATGCTTAACAAAGAATACCACACTCACGCATTCCAGGAATTTAATCAATGAAATCGCAACATAATTAATGATAAACTACTACGATATCACAGTTCATGTATTATTCATCTGAATTTCGAGGAAGGTAATTCACATACATACAATCAATATTGATGCAATGCAACACAAAAGGTAAATAAGGTTGGTGGTAGCATCTAGATTTATTTAGCATTAAAGTAGCATCACTTCAGTCTGGATCGGATCTCGACTGCTTTATTATCGTCAATCGTCACACTACTCACACTTAGACTTTAGATTAATAATATCCACGTAGATGAGTAGGTACTTTACAATTTAATATCCATCAGAGCTCTCCACAGGACACGATGACGATGATACGACAAAAACACCGAACCGAGCCCGAGGCCCAAGTAAGATAAATATAAGAACAAGAACACAAAAAAACCACACAAATAATTTGTACGGAATTGCAACTCGAACTACGACTAGAACAGGAAACATTCAACACTGGGACTGGGATTGGCAAATTGGGAAGGTGACAACTTGGCTGGCAATTTGCATGAATGATGAATGGTGAATGGTAGAATAGAGACTAGTTCACATCACATTAATTACAGGTAGCTGCTCACGATTTTCGAGTATGAATACTTTTGACTTTGATAGTTGATAACTCTACTGATAATTATCACTTCTAAATCTGCATAAATCCTATCCAGTTCTCACTCGGTTAGTTGTTTGTTAGTCCTAGTTGACGAGTCATAGTTGATAGTTGATACGTGATAGTAAAAGGGAAGGACCGCTTCCCTCCCTGTCTATTTATTCCTATCTACCCATGAGGCCTGGACTGGAATGGACTGGGACTGGAACTACAGACTGAACTGGACTGACTGGGTAATCCATGAACACAATCGAATTCCAGTCCAGTCATAGTCAACAGACGTCACATCATGTCAGGGCCAACGTCAGTCTAACTCAAAATACACTATAATTTCATATTTATACTAGTTATCGAATTGGGTTGACGCTATATACTAATGGAAACAATAAAATTGGTTCTAATTACATACCTTAGGATGTTCCTGTTGTTATTTGTCTACGCTGACTGGAGTAAAAATAAAGTTAACTTTAACGATGACGACGATGTTGACCACATGAAAATACAAGTGTCATGTTTCATCCCGTCTTTTCCTGCTTTTGACTTGACTCCCACTGACTGACTTGACTCCACTACTCACCACAGTACAGTCACAGTCACAGCCACAGCCACTTTACACAACTAAACCCAAATCCATTGCCAGAGAATGGAAAGGAAAGGCAGAAGTGGAAATACAAAATACAAGTTTCTACGAGTCGGTCCTGTCCCTGCTCTCCTCTTCTGTCTCGTCTGTCTACCGTCTACTCCGTGCCCCACTCCCTTTCCGACCAAACATTTTTAAGATGAGCTCACTCTGCCTCGAAGAATCATCCCTCACCAACGTCTTCACCGTCTCCTCTCCTCCTCTCTCCAACCCACCCTTATCATCATTCATGGAAATGGAATCATTATCATAATGATTCCTCCACAACTCACACCTTTAGGTTTTAGCAAAGACCAATCCCTTCCACGACGTTATTAGTGGATGATTCCAATGCCACTGGCACTCGCTCTTACTCACTTCACTTCTAGCTGGGAGCCCATGGAAAGGATTTGTTTGATATCACTTTTACACTTTCGCTTGCCTCCGCAATCTTCCTTAACTGTTCTCAATCACTTGTCCCTGCCACCCATCGCCATCTCTCTGCTGAACAAACCACCACAAGCCGCCAACCCTTTATCCACTTCCTTCTCACTCAAACTCAAACACACCAAATAAGCAAAAGCAACAAACCCAAACACTGGAAACCATTCCAATCGAATCAACACATCAAGGCAAGGGAGTCGTTAACTTTCTCTTGTCTCTCTGCGTACACTCGTGGGTACGGTATGTATTTATATGCTAGGAGGTACCTCTTTCTCCACAGTCCAAGTCTACCCCATTCCTTAATCCAAGGGTTGCCATTCAATGATGTTAGAGAATCATTGGGGGAGGAGTAGATTTTTCCGTTTTTGAATGCAAAAAAATATCGTCATATTACCTCAATTTAGGGGCAAAATGAGTCTTATGAGGAGGGATGAATGTTTGATTGATACATTGATTTTTCTGATATTTTGTAATGTCTGAATGAAATAGAAGGAAGATAAAATCGACAAGTTGTTGTTCTAATCTGAATGTATGGACGTTCTCTGCTAATTTTGGCATTTATTAGTTTTTTTTATTTATAATGGTTATAATTTTGGTTATAGGCTAAAAATGTAGGACAAGTCGAGCATATCACATGTCGCAAATATTACTGTTACGCCAAATTAGATGAATGCAACAGATTTAATAATTTGTTGACCCTGTCACTACTATTTTTTTAATGCTATTTTACGAGAATTTTGTATATTCTCATTTAAGGCACCATGTGCTGTGTTATTGTGTTTCCTATACCAGTAATGCTACAATACCAGTTACTAAAGTGTATAAAAACACCAGATCGAAATTTTTTTCCGTAATACCCTATGTAAAAGAAGTAGATACCTTAATTCGGTTGTCCCTTCCTTAATTAGACAATTGAACAAGCTTGAGCCCGACATAGTTTCTAAACTAGTTAATACGATTTCTTTATAATGTCTGCTATCTTTGAAACTTTAATCGATCACTTTATCCTTGTAT
>JAAXYX010001209.1:0-25341 GCA_036851915.1 Ptenothrix huangshanensis | reverse complement strand
CTACCACTCAAGATTTCGATTACGAATACGAATCTATCCAAATTCTATTTCTGCGTCCAAGATTTGAACTTGTAAATGCTGTAATAAAACCACACTGCCAACGGAATTTTAATGTTGTCACAATATGAAATAGAATCATATGTATTTAAGGAATGTTGCCTGATCGAGAAGTTTGAAAGATTTAGGAGGATGAAACAATGGAGTGTGAGTTGGGTGAATTCTGGAAGTGCGCTACCTTTGACCCGTCGTCCTCATGGCAAGTGGGCAATAAAGTGGTCGCTTGTAAGTTGTATGAATATAGTTTAGTGTGTGTGTGTGTAGATGGTAGATAGTAGATACGGTTACCTTAGCAGTGGAAGAGCCGTAGTAGATAGATAGACTAGAATATTTGTGAAGCGAGAGAGAGAGAGAGAGAGAAGGCGGAGTGTCGTCTGGTCCTCGGAATGTGGCAATGTTTACATGAAAGCTTGTTGGGAGGATATGTTCGAGAAGGAATAGACTATATGTGAGGAATAATCGATACGAACCTATAGTTTACTTGCCTCTTGGCTTTCACATCACGCAAATTCATGCTATTTCCCCTTCTCCTTCTCTTGTCTCACTCTCACTCGCTCTTCTCTTTTTCTGACGATCCGTACCGTACAAAGTACACGTAGCCGACTCGAGTCGGAGTAGGAAAGGGAAAATGTAGGAGTTCTCTAGCAAGTCAAATGCAAGTAGAGTGGAATGGAATGGTATGGTATGGAGTATGGAGCGTACTTACGGTACGGAGCAAACCGGCGAAGAGGACTACAGGACGTTTGAAATAGTTTTATACCTCCACTTGTGCATACATTTACCCCATCTTGTTCTCTTACTCTCTTCTATCCTTGTATCGTTCTATGTATGTAGCTACTTGTATGAAATGCAACTAGAGAGTGGAAACAAGACACAACCAACGACGGACTACGGACTCAATGGGTATTAACTATTCAGTCGATAAGAGCAACACCAACCAAGGCTCGTCCACAACACGTAACACTAACAAATAAACGCAATACTCTCCTCTCTCCATCAGTCCGTCTTCCCTCTTCTATCCTCCTTCCTTTTTCTCTTTCTCTCTATCTCTGTCTGTTTTTCTCTCTCAGTGCAATGCAGTACAGCAACATTTCCAATTTAAAAATATAAATCCCATATATGCACATAGTATAGTACAGGATCGCCTAGGTATATGTATACTAGTGCTAATATCCGTGCAATTATGACAACCTTCCACCTTCCGTCTATCAGCTTATGATTTTACGAAGAGAAAATTGAACTGAACGAGACCAATTTACAATATATTTAATTATTTGAAAATAAAACTATGATGGACAAAAACCATATGGTTCTTCTCTACTCGCTTGTGTCTGTCTTTCTACCTGTTCACCTGCACGCAAACCAAATCAAGTGAATGTGGCGAGGGTGTTGGGGTGATCGCCGTATTTATTGCCACGACGACTCTTGTAGTCTAACGACAGGAAAATTCAATACCGGTTCTTGAGAGGCCAAGACATTCTATTGTGAAGCTTTATTACATTTATATTATGACCTGCACCTTGGTACCTAGCTCTTATCCAGCAATTGCACCATTCAGTTAACTTCGTAGGTAGGTAGGCTGGCAGAGACATATGGGATAGGTATTGTGAGTGTTCCGCGGATCCGTGTTGAAATACGGAGAAATAGGTAACAGTCTTATACGGAGAAAATTGAAGTTTTTCAAGTAATTGGTGGATGAGTTTGTGTGTAGAAAAATAAACATGTGCGTCCCTACCACTGTATGTATATATAGATATGTATTCACCCAAAGACCAAGACCAAAACCAACTAGAAAACCAAAAGCAGAAGGAAAAGCAAAGGTAGGTACCTTCAACAACCTTAGTTAATATTGGTTTGAATGGATGGATATGGACATGTCCTCAGTATTCAGTTTCGAGCTAAATAGATTTCCAAAGGTATGAAGTATCGTTCGTGTCCCCCACGTATACGATGGATTCGTGGATTCGGGTGTAAAGGGAAAGAGAGTTGTTGTCGAGAGGTCATTTAGACGGAGAGCAAGAGAGAAAGAGAGAGAGAGTGAGTGAGAGAGGAAAAGAAATGTAGAGGAGTGACGAGTGAGGACAAAAGTCGTTAAGTTCACGTAGGTTGAATCGACGTTGTGTGGGAACTTCGGTGAGGACACCCTACCGTCTTGATGGACAATTATTTCTGTGGAGGACCCACAACCACCAGCCTGACAAATGGTTCTTAAGACCGTCCATTCTTCTCTTTTGTGTTTCCTCAGTCTCTTTGTCAGTTTTTTTGCCTCCTTATCTACCCATCTACTTGTCCATTGATGTCCATCCGTCAGTTTGTCAGGTTCGTAGGTAGGAAGGGAAGGACGACCAAGTGAGTGAGAACCAGAACAACTACTTACAAGGGCATGCTCATGAACCAACCCATTAAAAACCACACACTGTATACCTAGTCATGCATACAAGTTTTGCTCAAATATCTTCACCATTTTTTATCTCAAATTATCTTCTGCGTGAGTATGTAAAATTTTTTCCCAAAATAGAATAAACAGGGTATAAAATGTGGCTTTGTAAATGCGGTTACTCTTTGCGGATTGATTCTACTTGTGAGTAGGTAAATAAACAAGAGCAAAGTCAAAATCAACTTTCAACATTATTTTCCAATTTCCCATTTCATTTTCAAATAGTTTTTCCATTTATCATCAAGACTAATCGGAAAAAGTTACTTTTCCATTGAAATCTTAATATAATTAGGGTACCTATACACGTTGACTGATACGGATATATATAGAATATACATTGAATAGGTAATAGCTTTTACCACTACAGCCTAAGGTAGGTTGGTATTGGTTGGTAGGTACCTAAGTTAGTAGGGAATTGCATTCACCAGGAATCAAGGAGTAGAAAGAAAGGAAGGAAGAAAAAACCTAGGAAGGTAAAATAAAGCAAAGCATGGTACTACACTGCACTTCAAAGAATGAGGATGAGTAAATAAGGTAGTTGAAAGATACAGACGACCGTAAGTACATTAATCGGTAGAAGAGAAGGATTTGTCTTTCTCTTTTGCCGATGTAGGTAGCATAGTACAGTAGGAGAGGTGGACCCGAGTAGGTCATGTAGAGGGAAGAAAGATTTTAAGAAAGTAACAAGATTGGGCTGGAATTAAATTTGAGGATTCTTTGGAAGCATGAGGACAAATCTTGTGGAGGATCGATTTCTCCCTTGTCACCAGATGTTGTCCTCCAACTCACTCATCCACATCCCGTTAGTCTTCTTTTCCATTAAACAATCCATTTTCCAATCCATCTTCGACCTTTTTCATTTCTTTACTCCCGTTCTCTCTTTCTCCTTACTTCCTTCTTTATTTCTTTCGCTTCTATTTCCTCGCTTTCCTTTTCTTTCCCTCTGACTGCTTCTGCTCTAATTATTTCACCCAGCTACTTTCCAATCCCAGCTACAAAATAGTGATCTCTTTCTACACTGTAAAAACTGGTGCATCTAAAATGCAAACAACGTATTCGTTCATAGCGTAGGTATGAACGCAGTTAGAATGCACCTCAAGTTCAACTGAAGTGCGTCTGCAAATCTAAAGTGTGTTTAAAGCGTACCTCGCTGTGTTTGCGAAAAAATAGACGTTTTGAAAAAGTGCAAAAAAACAAGTAGAGGTTTTGAAAAAATGTAAAAAATCAAAAATAGGCATTTTGAAAAAAGCGGGAAAAAAATAAAAATGAACCTTTTGAAAGGTTTGAAAAATAAAAAATAGGCGCTTAGAAAAAGCGGAGTAAAAATAGAAATAACGTAGTTTAGAAAAAAAAACGGAAAAATAAAAACAGAAGTTTTGAAAACACAAAACAGAAAGAAAGGGCATTTAAAAATAATTTTAAAAAAGAAAAGCGATTTCAAAAATTGCAAAACAAAAAACTTGAAGAGCCAAGATGCGTTGAATGCGTTTTTGATGCACTTCAGATACACCCAAGCTACGTTCATAAATATGTATATTAACAAATAACTAACAGAAAATCAGAGTAGGTTTTCGACATTTTAGATGCATTTTTCTTGTCTTAATATTATTTAGTTTTTACAGTGTACAGACTGGTATAGTGCAAAAATATGTGTATATATACATATACTATATATAGCGGGTAAAGTTTGCATTTGCAAGCTGGCATTTGATCAAACTGCAACCTCACTTTCTTAAAAGGTAGGAATTACCCATTCAAATGAACCCAGAAATGTATTCCAAGCATTAATAAAAATCCTTGACCTTCTCCCCTATTAGACTACCACGGCTAATTTTAATATCCTTTATAATCCATTGCATTTTGCTACATACAAAATAATAAATTTGTGAAGTATCAACGTATTGACTGTATCAACTTGTAGCTCTTGAGGCAAAAAACAAACATAAACAGAACCTTCACGGGCTTAACTGAATATGTACTTCACATTGTGGTTTCCTCTTTCACATTGATGCCTCTTTGTGTATACCTTTACAGTCTACACATAATTATGCACCCATTCCCTTTCCCTTCAATGCATTCGTGCATCCATCCATCCATCCGTCTATCCGTCCATCTCTACAGAGATAATTTGATTCAGTAAATAATTTTGCATTTATTTTGAATAGACACAGGTGATTTCCTTTGTTGTGGGTAGAATGGAGAGGATTTAGAGAGGCAACAACTACAAGGTGCATGGTCGTTCGAGGGTAAGTTGTAGTTGTATCAAGTAGGGTTTGAGATCCTAGGCACTTCACACGGAGGGAACGAACACGATAGGAAAGAAACACAAAATAAATGCAGGTAGGTAGCTATGTACATCTGGAATGCATCCCCATTGTCACACTCGTGTTGATATTGATGTTAATGTTGATACTCGCTGCATATGGTGTGCATTGAAATGTCCAGCGAAATTACAAAATGTAAGGCAAGTAGCTACATATTTCCCATGCCTAATTCTATTACCTCCCTATACTACCTTCCGTTAGCCCTGGAAAGGTCTAGGATTAGGATGTTGAGTATCGGAGTATCAGTATCGTGCATAGTGTCACATGGTGATGAATTCGAATTGAATTCAAGGATGAGAACAAGGAAAAGCGAAAGCAGAGGCAAAGCCTATGTGATTATACTTGGGTATGATATTTATAGAGACTTGATAGCTCTAGAGGGTTGTAGACAGAAGAGAGACAGTCTATGTATGTGTAGTACTTACATTAGGTGGTTGTGGAAGCAGACGGGAATTGGCGATAGTGGTGGCGATGGCTGTGGTGGTGGTCATACATACATCTGTAGGTACATAGGAGATGCCTAGGTGTGTAAAGGGAAAGAGTTGTTGGTGCGGAGGTCTGCGTGAGATATGATGTCATGTACAAATGATGGGAACGGAGACAGACTGGCCCTCAGTGGAGTGACAAGTGTAAAGTGTATTATAAAGGAAACCCTCTAATGATCCGCTATAATAGCCATTGGGAAAACCATAATAATTATCATTGGCCGTCCTCTCAGTCTGCCTGTCTACCTCACAACTACTTCTCCCGCTTCTCCAGTCTGACTGGAGAACAGCTACTTCACTATTTTAGAATTGCAGCCTCAGTTTTCCACTGCTCATTCTGGTTCTGGTTCTGGTTCTCTTCCTCGTCCTCTCGTCCTCTTCCAAATCCAAATCCAAATCAAGTGTTCTCTTCCTAATCAATAGTAGTGCACGCATACATATGTATCACTCTATCACCATCCCTTACCAATTCCAGGAGGACGTAACGCACACATGGGTACCTGCAGTAAGCAAGTATGTAATGTGCTTCCTTCTTCTCTTTGGATTTGATTCTACAATGTATTCTACCCTAGGCAATGTATATGTATAGCGTCTGGCGTACAAAAGTACCGTATAATATTATTGTATAGTTATAGAAAGAATGATAGATAAATGTATGGTGGTTTCTCAAGGATTACTATTAGCATTACGATTACACCCACGAAGCAGTATGTACCTTTTTAGAATGATATTTGATATTTGGAACAGGAGCACAACAGTAATAGTCGAACGAGTCCTGGACAATCCCGACTTCGTCTCCAGTCCAGAAGCAGCTACTCTACAATGTATGCACGTCATCACATCATATCATACAGTATAAACACAGCACATGGCCCGGTACGAGAGACTAGCATGAAGATAGACAGGAACCTAACTACTTTTTTTTCTGAGTACATACATACATACGCATTTTTTTTCTCCATATGGTTGTCGAAAAAAAATCATGTCACAATTTCACATATTCACCCTTGGATTATATTTTGCTAGGACGAGGACCGACAACCGACACTTGGAATACATACTTGAACTGCGACTGCACTGTCCTGTACTGTACTGCACTGACTGTACAAAGACGATTGAAAGTTGATAAAAGAAGAGCTCAGGTGAGATATTACCACAGATGTTCCCACTACATTTTCCCTCCCTCTGTAATCCCATAATTCCATATGACTATACTAATAAATATAAAAAAATATCATGGAGAGTACAGTACAGTCAGTGTCAGTAAAAAGCAATGATAATGCGTTCAATCCAAATATTTTAGCTCCAGCTTGTGCTGCAGGTGGGTTGCATTATGTCATATATTACTCAGCTATTATTCACACACACATGCATTTGTGGTAAAGCACGCATTTTTTATGAATAGACAATGATAATTACATTACACAGGTAGCTACCTACCTACATACATGCTTATATGCATTGGGTGTATGTATGAAGTAGAAAAATAAAAAAAAATCAAAGAACATCCATGTCATGTCCGGTTATTGCGTGGGGATGGTGAACACAATTGTGGAACATTCAGTCATTGTCGTTGTCAATAATTGCCTAAATGCCCTGAGCTTTAGATGATTGCAATTGTGTTCTGTGTCATGTGCCTGCATGGGTATAAGCCTCACCAGGATCTGAACTTAAGGTATGACCTGAACTTTATTACACTTACCTCGGAATTGTATTGTAGGTATTATATGCCAGTTATTCTGTGTCCAAATACAAATACATTAAACAGAATGGATTGGATATTGGAATAAATGAAAATTGTTAAATGAAAAGCAAATCAAATGAAATCGAAAGCAATCTCGTACTCGAATGCACTCGTTCACTCACTCAAATTGATGACTTTAATAAATGAGTAAGTCAGTTTGGAAGCCTATCACCTATGTGGATATATCCCACATGGAGCAGACAATTTCAAATAAATGATGAACGGTGCAGTCTAATTGCAAGTCTGTAAACTCAACAGTTAACAAGAAATGTGTAGGTTGGGAAAGCTGAGTCGGCTGTTATTTGTTGATTTTCCTTTCCCTGTCACTGCATTCTAAGAAGATTATAGAGTAAAGCTCTTTTAAATATTTAACAAAATTGTTTGATAATATCCTCTATTACTTTCCAATTGCTCGGCTACGCAGAGTTTAACAACAACTCATACATGCCAATGGGAATCACACTTTACTGCAAGCGCAAATTGACAGTGATTATAGAATCGGACACACATAAGTGACTACGTCTACCTTCTATTTCAGTACACAGTGCAATATAGTGCAATGCAATGATAGGAATGTAGGAATGCAGTGGAGACTTTGGCAAAAAATTATCAGTAATGCCCGTGTAAAAAATGCAATTAGCTCTGGGTTAAGATTTTTTCTTGTTCCCGAGTTCTGGTTCTAGTTCTGGCTATATAGCTCCACGCTAATTGTAGATATAGCACACGAGGTATTAGTATTGCATTTATGTCGTTGGGGTATTTAATGTTAATACAAACACATTTAAATGAACGTTGATAATGTACCTTTACACAGCATACATAGGTAGGTAGGTACCTGTACTTAGGTACCTCCATAGATATTGGCCATTGGTTTTGAAATGGTTTGCAAGGAAAATAAATGAAACCGAAATGATCGCATTGGAGGAAGACGAATAATACCAATACCCATTTACCTACTTAGGTAAATACATTATGTAGGTAGGTATATAAATGTATAACATTTAAGTGTAGGTTGCTACCCGTATTCAAATTTGCAATCAATCCCTGACGATTGTTTGCCCTTCTGATCCAATCCGTCTGACTACTTTGTAGCTAGTTGTATAGTCTCTTTCTTTCCCTCTCTCTCTCTCTCTCTCTCTACCTAGGCTGGAAGAAACACAGAGCAATCCATATTATTATGTATGCTCAATGTCCGTTTGCGTAAATAAATAGGAATTATTTTCTTTGGCAGTCGTGCAGTCAGTCGTAGTGGCAGACAGTGAATAGGACACAAACAATGAGAAAACAAATAATATCCATGCTGTTGGTTATTACGTCCTATGCAGATATGTCGATATATTCCATTCTGTCGTGGAGAGAAAGCAGAAGGTATGATTACACTGTATGTATTGTACATTATTCTAAAGGCATAGGTAGATTTATCTTGATTGGCAATGGATGGATGGTATGGTGATACAGGAGTATAGTCGTTGGTCGAGGTTCTAGCACTAATCGTAAGTCGAGGATTGTACAGTATCCAGGTTGAACACTTGATACTTTGTGTGATGCACTCACTCACTCACTCTCTCACTCACTCACTCACTCTCTCACTCACTCACTCACTCTCTCACTCACTCACTCACTCTCTCAGCCAGTCAGTCAGTCATCGGCAGTCGTGTCTACGCATGAGTAGGAAATCAGTAATTGCGTATAACTATTCATATGCGTCCATATTTAATGGTGACTTCAATTTATGCGCAATTTACGACGAGTATAAAAATTCAATTGATGGGACATTTACCCATCTACCGTATCCCCGAAAGTCAATCTTTGTACATGCATAAAAATCCACTGGCATGGTATGGCATGGCATGGTATGGTATGGCATGGTATGGTATGGGAGAGAGAAGAAATGATAACCATGGGATGTCTTTGTATCAGTGCAATGGGCAACTTGCATTCCATATCTTCCGTCGAGTGTTTATAAGCTAGTTGAAACGTCAACTAGTGCTACTGTAGTAAGTAGGAAGCTCCGGGAGGAAAATGAAATAAAAAGTGAAAGAGACAAATGCTGAAGGAATGATTAAAAATAGATGAGATTCTACCAACACTGGTTCTGGTTAGGTCGAAATATGGGGAAAGTGCAAAAGACAAGATAGGTGGGTACATATATAGGCTTAGCTGATAGCTGGTTTCTGCTTAAGTCTAAGTGTATGGATATATACCTATCACGACACAATAAAAGCGTCATATGAGGTATATCCAAAAATATACACGTAGGTAAATGGCATCTTATCGCTAACTCTTATATAGCAACTCTATCTCCATCCTAACCTCCATTCTAAATGTGAATTTACTTTGCAAATTTTAAATGCCTAAGTATCTACTACGTCCCACAACCCCATCAATACCTTGCATGTATTTTAGATGACTTCTGTCATTTTAGTACGTATGCTTATGTATACCTATGTAGGTCTGTAGGTATGGTAGTTTGAATCCTCGAAGAAAAAGAAAGAACAGTAAGGTGCACATGCACTTCTAACTCTATTGATGCAAAGAGCACATTTATATATTCACTCAATTATACAACTAGGTACCTACTTTACCTTTGATCCTTCGATTTGAAAATGTGAAATTAAAAACTGCTCACTGACCCACTGACCTGACATCTCATTAAAATCAACACAAGCCTATTACCTTTTTGATTTTTAGCTTTGCTTTTTCATTAAACCAGCGCAAGAGTCCTATGTAGACAGGAGAAGTACAGTTGATTCAACATAAAAAAAGGATTTAAAGCGAAGGAAATAACTGGCATAGGTATTTAAATAAGTAATTAAATATTATTTATCCTCACCAGTAAATTCCAGAACTGATTTATTTTCCGCCCCATTGTATTAAAGTGGAGATGGGAAACCATCAAAAATGGGCTTTTTATATGTAGGTACGATATGTTTCGATATTTTTATTATCGATCCGAGAGTTTAGGTATTTATATAGTTATAGATTTCAACCCAAGGCATTTCTATGTTCTAAACTTTTCAGTCAGTTGCTACGTCCTCCGCTGATATATGTACCTACATTAGATTAGGTACCTATGTACATATATGCATACGTTATTATTAGACCAAGAGCCACAATAACGATTTATAAAAGCGTATGGTGCTTTCAAAAAGGAAAATGTGGACTATCCAGTACATACTAAGCACCAGCGTAGGTACCAAGCTACTTAAGATGTGATTAGGAACTGAAACCAGAGCAGAGCAGAAATGTAAACGTGAACAACTTGCAATTATTTCTGCAAATAAACTTAACTTTGATTTTTCACAAACAAGCTCATCGATAATACATACCTCTAACTCCCTCTATACATCTCAGGTAGGTACATAGGTAAGTAGGTAGGTTAGACAAATTGCCTTGGTTTCCCTGCCTCAGAGTGTATCCAGTAAATATGATTTTTCTTGAGGAAGGATGCACTCGTAAATGTCAAGCTTAATTGGTAGTTTATGTGCTACACTTAGCTCTAACTGTGCTGATGATTGTATTGACAGACTGTGGGAATTTTCATGCAATTTAATCTACATCAGTCAAGGGAACAGGTTCGACTACATTTTCCCGATTCTCTCCTGCTATGCCTATAGCTATGACTCCACAGACACACAAAATCCATCAGCCATCAGCATGCAGTACGGTACGATCGACTTCACCATCACCACATAGGTATGTGTGTAGCAGGAGAAAGAGAAACATACTACCCCGTAACAGTGCATAATGTGCTTATAAATAGGATGCTAGTGAAATATGCCAAGTCATGAAGGATAGGGAGATATGCATAGGTAGGTATAAATGCGATACATTTTGATACATCGTTATCATATCATGTGGATATAGCTCTTGCTTACTACACTTGTCTATTAGTTAGCTACCTTGAATACAAATACGAATACGAATTCGAATACGAATGCGAAAACGAAAAGGAATCCGAGTCCGATTGCTATAGAAGGACTATCACCCACACACTAGTAGTGCTATATGTAGCCTGCATTGAACATTGAACTGCTACCTGCTACATACATACACCTAAAAGAGTTTTGATAGTAGAGATACGTACCTACTGGCTACAGGGGTAGGTAGGTATGTTATATGCATGCATGGAAAAGGTGAATGTGGACCTGGATGTGGATGTGGATGAATGACTGACTGGAGGAAAAATGTGAGGCAAGGCCATGCCTTGCCATGCCAGGGCATGATAGGGATAGGGAAACACGTACTGTGGCCAGGCCAGGAGCACCGGTTGGCGAAGGAAGAGAGAAAGAGAGAAATAGATAGCGGCAGGTAGGTTATCGTTCAGACTATGTTGTGAGTTGTGACTGTTGTGAGAGATATGAGGACGTAGGGATAGAGAGAGAGAGAGAGGTTTTCCATTGCAAACACAGAGCGGAAAAGAACATTTTGAACAGAGGAAAGAGATAGTCAATAAAGTAGTGCACATGGTAAATGGTTTGGTGAACTGCAAAATTGACTTTATGCTAAATTATTCACAACAGCTTATACTGACTACCTAGATTTATGGAAAACCAAGTCACGAACTTTTCACCAAGAGCAGTCAGGATTTTCATAGCTTTACCATCCCATTCCTTTCCTTTTTTTACATTGAAATAGATTAGTTTATGTCTCTTTTCCATCGGAATTCCCTAACAATTTTATCGCATCGTATGTAAGCACGTACATATGCATCGTTACGTCCAGTATATGTAGGTACTCGTAGTTTCTCATACATGTGGCTTTCCGATGCTACCCTGATACCGTACTCGTACTCCTGCTTGTCCTGGCATTGCCATCACATAAAGTGACTATTGACTATAGGCATTCGTATTGGTTTTGGTTTGGTTTTGGTCTTGGTCTTGGCATTAGTACTCCTATCGAAATACATAGGTACTGATGATACCTGTCTACAAACCTCGCTCATACATCCTCCACATGACAGGTTGCAGACATGAACATTTTTTATCGATTCTCATTATGTGTCACTTAAATAGCCATCAGATTGGAATATAGTTTTCTCTGACCGCTTCATTATGTGCACAATAACAATTTCAGGTGAGACTATTAAATCCAACCACAAGTCTAAACCAATAAAAAAACCAATCCATCACTTTCCGCTAAAATATCACAAGTTGGCATGAGAACGATGAGGCTACTTACCTAAAACCAAAAATGAAAACAAAGCAAAGTGAAAAGGCTTGGCGATACTTTTGAGCTAAGCAAATCAACAAGGAATGAAATCCATATTATACATATTTACTCTATACCGACTCGCCGACTCTTGGTAATAACAATATCCAGTAATATTGCTGCTAGAAAATTCTCTGAATCTCGGACCGCAATGAAGTCAATCCTTGGCACATTATGGTGGATTTTTTCTCGGCTGCGGAAGCAGGTAAATAACGATTGATTGGAGTTGGGAGAGAATTAAATAAGGAAATTGAACCAGAGAGAGGACTATAGAAGGAATTCCTGAAGTGGTTTCCATCACTGAAAGCCAACTAAGAATAGAATGTTGAAACTGTAGGATGGAATAGAAGAAGGCAAAGGAAAGTGGAGAAAGAGAAAGAGAAGTTCATAGAGAGTTCGTGCGAGGATTGGGTTGCGAGTTTGTGAGCAGAAGGAAAAGGAAAGGAAAGGGCATACATAATTTAATGACTCTTCCTTATTGAATACGGCAAGGTGTTGAGGTCAAATGTAAACCGTAAGCTGATTTACTTGTTCACTCAATCTCTCTGTTCACATGTTTCCTTCAACTCAACATCACCATCAGCATCAGCATCTACACTTTAAGCACTGCCAGTACGAGTACCAGTACCAATACCAGTACCAGCTACGAGCATCATGACATGATGGTAGCTGCCATGCCATGCCATGCCATGCAGTGCAGTGCATTGCACTGCAGTTCAGCTCCCAAGTGTTAGATGAGAGTGCTCAATCTCGTCAACCGAGTAGAGTACTTACAAATCTTCGACTAACTACATGTTCACGAGAAGTACCTACAAGTCTATAAGTTATAACGGGGGAATACAGACAATGGAAATACAGAGGATGCTCGACAGCTCCTGATTTTCTCTCAATGTTACCCATTACCCTAGAAATCCTAAGTACCCACAGCAAACTTAAACTTGCTCCTTCACCACTCCCTTCTCTTCTGCATAGACTAGTCCCTATGCCTTCTCATCCTTCTAATTCATATTAGAACACACACATATACACACGAGATTTCAAGGCTTGTCAATTGTACTGTCTGCATTGTAATAGGTACATACTTCTGGTATTCCTTTCACAGTACTTTCGTACATTCATCTCCCTTAATTCCAAATGAGGCTGAGACGACCACTACCACAACCACTAAAGTGTCTTCTGATGTTCTTCCGACACTCTGCCCAATTACCTGACTTTACAATTATTAGCAAATCAACTGCTATCCCTTCCCTTAATCTACAGTCTACAGTCGCAATCTGCTTCAATTCTGCCTTCTCACTCTCAATTCTACATACATCTCCTTCAAACTTACGATTAGCCAAATCTTACTTTGCCTCAATTCACCTACTAAACTAAATCAAATCAAGCCAGTCCTAGTCCTACACACGGCTAGTGACTAACCCATAGTCGAGAGTTTTCCTGTGAACGAAGTAATTTGCTTTGTTGGTGTAGGATTATTCAAAGTCACATACCTACTTCTCAGTAATTTCAACTAGGTACATCCGTAGTGATTTAAAATGGTGTGCATGTCAATTGATATAAAACTACTTTTCTCCACATTTATTTCTTCCTACATGCATCATGCACCTCGTAAAAAACTACAGGTATAATAATGTACTGAAATAATTCTGTAAACTGTAAAGGATCTGCAGGCAACTTTAAAAATTTAAAACGTGGTATTTTTTGTTAAAAAATTAAAAATGTCACAATGAGGCACCCGAAACATAGATTTCGGGAATAACGGCTCTTCCTAGGTCAAAGGTAGTAAGTTGTTTCAAGCCGAACTCACTAGTTTTCCACAGACACTGTATGCATATAATGTAACGAAATTAAGGTTGTAAAGGCTAACGTCGATGTTCACACGGGCGAAAAAAATGTAATTAACTTGATTATTTTGTGATGAAGAATATGACACATGTTTTCTCTTTTTGGTACAACTTCATAGGCATTTAGCTTCAAGTTTTCTCATTAATTAACGAATTTAAATGGTGTTTCTTTGACAAAAATACAGGAGCAGGTACGTTTGATCTATAGTCCCTCCCTTATTATGGTACAACTACACTGAGAAAACTGGTGCATCGAAAACGCTAAAAAATTACGAGTATTTGATTACCATGTTTTTTCGTTGTAGATACACTTTTTCCAGATATAAGATTTGTGTGTTTTTCTTTTTACAGTGTACAACTTACTGTAGTTGTCGAAAGTTAAATATGTAGAAGCAAATTGTTTACATTGCTCTGGGTTTTCAGTTGGCTGTTGTACAAACTAAAGTAATGACATTAGAGCAAATTTCCATCTTATAAATGAGATTTAAAAAATTCGATAAGCGAAATAAAATTAGCCCAAATACAGGCATAGACATTCGAATAATTTGAGTACCATTCAGAGATTTTCTGTGAAAAAAGAGGATAGTGGGGTATGAGTATGAGTAAAAGGCATTGGTATTTGTGACAAGACAATATAGGGGGACGAGGAAGACTGGCAAAAATAGAGTGAAAACAGATGAAGCAACTAGAGTATTAGCATACTACTGAGACGTGAGACGTTAGAGAATACTTCTTACTCTTGAGTGAGTATAGGCTGATAGATAGATAGATAGATGGATGGATGGATAGATGGATGTAAATAGAAGGCCAAGGCAGGAGGAGACTGAGGACGAGGACGCAGGAGTAAAGTGCGAGAAGTGAAATGGTATTGAAGAATGGGAATTAAAAGTTATGTTAAGCAAGAAGAGGATGTTCATGGGACGATGGGATGAAGATGGGAACATAGGCATATGATAGCACTTAATCTGGTCTGGAAAACCCAGAGTCCCGATATGCGACCCAAGTGAAATTTCAAAATGCCTATGAATAATTCATGAAGCATCACAGAGAAACTCGTCTATTTGCCATTTAGTTTCGTCCTATGTACCATTTAAAATGGAATGTAGTCAAAAACCTTGAAGAACCCACTGCGCTCGCCTCCATCTCGAATTACTACGACATTTACATTGGCTACAATACAGCTAGGTGATCTTGATGGTGACACTACTTAATTCCAAATGTCTCCTACTTCAAATTGCACCGATAGCATGTCTCCCTATATATTCCTACCTATATAGTTATAGGTATCTTAGATCAGTATATCTATACAATACACCCAGACATAGACATAAACGACGGATGCAACCAACAGACAATATGCCACCATAAATTCTATCGACCAGGACTTTATTGTGCATAATACCATAGAATAATTACTAGATTAGATCGACTTTGTAACTACCTCCAAATCTTCGTCACAGTTACAATTCAATTCCATTGCTTACTATTGTCTCACATTGTTTCAGGGTTCAGGATCAAAAACCAATTCTGCATAGTAGCGTAACTAGGCCTAAGTGGCCTACGTGGATTTTTAAAAATACACTGCCTTCTTTAAGATTTGCATGAAAAAAGCGCATTTTTTTAAAAAATTTACACGGAAAAGGGGCAATTTTTTGTATTAATTTACACTAAATACAATGTAGTTTTTTAAAGAAAAAAATCCTGCGGGTGCAACTGATTCTGCATCAGAGGCTCTACCAATAACGTTATATGGAAATATATTTTGAATTCAATATCTTCTTAAGTGCGAGCTAATTCGGAAAATAATGGGTGAAAATTGTATACATAGTTAGAAAGAGTGGAAGAAACAACTAATATGTCTAACCATTTCTAAATTCTAAATAATCGCTCCCGCCTTCTATTCAGTGGTTCGAACGAAGCCCAATTGTTTCAGGAAACACCTGCATTCTGCCTAAATGTCAAATACCTACCTGGGTATGTACTACAGTAGAAAAATGAACATGCGCACCACACACCAATGCCCGAGTCTTTGATCCCTTCCTTAAGTTAGTTACTTCCCACAGTCTATGCACATTTGCATGCACTTCCATTGTGTAAAATAATGCAATATCATAATTTTCTGCAAATATTCGGGCCACTTTGCTTGTTTTAAAAAGAATGCTGACGCTAAAAGAATGGCGAGTTATAAAACCAAGGTAGCTACCTATATTTATATATATGTACATAGAATAACTAAGGAAAGACATGAACTGACAAAATATAGCATCTGCATCCGTAGATGCAGGTTTGTATCCAAGTCCTAAATCAAAATGGAAAAATGCTCGCAAGTTTGAGTCGAGTTTATGTAGGAGTAGGAACTGATTGGAATGGATTGAATTGCATAGGTTCTTTGGGACTTGAGTTTATACTGTAGTGGATGGTGGATGGTATACCTATGTACTTGGAAGATTGAAAAGAAAGTGAAGAGACAGGAAGTGAATGCTGGTACATACAAATACAATAGAAAAGATGTTTTTTGTAGTCTCCATTGAAATTCACGCATGGTTTCTTTTTGTTCTCACTGAGTTGCTTGTCATGTGGTTTTCTGGTTACGTAAGTTAGCCTAGGTTGAGCACAATATGATGAATTTTTGATGCATTCTCAATATTTATCATGGTATGTTTGTGTTGTTTCTCTTTTGTGTGTATCCATCTAACGTAAGTAAGTATGTGTGCCGTGGCCGTGTGCTGGCTGGCTGGATGGTGCGTATAGTATATATTATATATACATGGAGATATGCGTACGCGTACATGTTGTCGCCGTTGTTCCTTGATTCATTCAAACAACTTCACTCTCTACGAACCATAGAGCAGCAACAAACACCATACATACCTATACCTACCTACAAGACAAATTTCCTTCTTTTCTCAGCAGTCTGCTAGTGTTTGGTGCTTCACACAGTACATATCTGATGCTCTCACTATATCTGTATCGTATGCATTCCATAGTCATAGTCCATGTCCATAGTCGGCTTTGGCTATGGCTTCTATTTCTACCTTCGTGTCCCTACGCTTGCTCTTCTGTTACTCTTAACTACAGGCACATGCACCCACACCACATATCCCAACAGTTGAGTGCAGGTATATCTATAGATATATAGGTCTACCATATACGTACATACCTACATATATCTGTATTTGCAGCGGGGAAAAATTCATGGAAAGTGCACACTTGCCGGTGGAGGTTATACAGACGCAAACATCATCATATTTTATTCGGTGTTTCGAATAAAAATTTCTCTCGCGTACCTCGAAAACTAGATTGAGCAAGTTACCAGTTGAAGTTTAGCAAGGATTGAAATAGATAAAATAGTGCGTGCCATAATGGACCGAAAGTTGAATCCCAGTGTGTAGGTATACATATATATATATATATACAGAGGTACCTACTTACATGGGTGCCACCTTCCTTACCTATACATAGGTTTTAAAAAAGATAAACACTCTGTATACCTATACATATGTATTTAGACTAGGGATTCTGGTTCAATTCATACTCCCACAAGTTGTCTGTGGAAACCTGATAGAAGACAAATATGTTGAAGCTAAACATTACTGGGAATGTCATTCCATATGTAGGTGATTTACTATTCTTCCTATCTGCACTCTTTGCCTTTCAATTAAATTGGCAAATAATAATATTACTGGAGCAGATATGTATACTGCGTTGTATCCTTTGTTATTTTTTATTGCACAGCTAATAAAATTAGGAATGTGAATAAGTATGGTATGATTGTAGTAGAAACTACTGTCCTGAACTAGGGAAGTGTATTTTCCCAAATAGGTACATACAGTTTATGGGTATATCCTATTGTGAGAGGAGTTAGGACGGGATGTCAAGTGAATGATAATAGAAATGATCTGGACGAAATTGAGTAAAATGATGTCGGCCTTTGCTTTGGCTTTGGCTTTGGCTTTGGCTTTGGCTTTGCACTCGTGATTAGGAGCTGGTGCTAGGAAATGCGACTAACCAACCGACCGGCCGATTTGACAAGCAAAGAGATTAGCTCCCAACTGTGTTTTGATGGTGCCAATCTAGCAAAAGCTACATTAACTTGTTATCAAAATCAAATTAGGGAGTCGCGCCAGAATTTCCTTCACTTAGATCCTTCACTTTTCCATTAGGCTCTTTGTGTATACTTATGCACGTTAGGGTTGGCTGTTGGCTCCATTTGCCATTGCTTTGGGATTGGGACCGCGACTGTTTCCGATGGAGAGAGGAGACTCGGTTTGCTTTGGATTGGTTTGGTTTGGTTTGGTTTACTGGATGTTGGTACTGGTGCTGGTGCTGGTGCTGGTGCTGGTAGGATGATGTGGTGGAGTGGAGGCTGAGCGCTCAACCGACATGTTGTGATTTGTTGAGTGTGTCGGAAGCCTTTTCTCTCCAGCCGTCCGTCCACTGTCACATAACCCCTCTTTCCATCCATCTATTCATTTATAATCGTCGCATAATCATATCTACACTCTTGTCGCAATTATTCAAATGATAACCTTTACCACCTTACAATGTCACTCTGTGCTTTTCATCCACATCTGCATCCGCATGCTCAAACCTGATTCATTCATTCCTTCCTTCCTTCCTTCCTTTCTTCCTTCATTCCTTCCTTCATTAAATTACTTCATCATTTCGATAATAGTGCCACTTTACTGACATGTCTCCATCCCTATCTCCATCTCAACTCAACTCAACTCAATCCGTCAACCGTCAACGTCAACTCAACTATCCCAACCAGCCTATCAATGTACACATTATCCTATCTCTCCCGCTAAATGGTCATGTCACAGCAAAGCCAAAGAGATTCAGTTTTCTCTCTACTTCTCCCATCGCTTTGTTCATATTGAACAAATCCTTCTATGTACAACAAGATTTTAACTCTTTATATCAACCTATTTGAATTGGGATTATATTGATGCAGCATCTCTAGTATTTCCTTTAAACCATTTGGGTGACCTTATAATATATTATTATTTATTATTAATCACGACACATACATATGTACCTAGTTTAAAAGTTTAAAACGAAATAGTGCTGTAATGATATCCTGCAGTAATAATTATGCGTTTATTTATAGTGAAAAAATATTTGTATTTGAGAATGTAATGGCATCATGTAATGGATGTAGTACAAGCAATTAGGACGTGAAATGAGATTTGACAGGAGATTTGGAAACAATTTGTACTGTTATGATGGGTTAGAGGAGAAAAGCCTACCCAGAAGCAAAACATGCCGAAAGAGAGAGAGAGACAGAGAGATAGAGGTAGCGAGAGAAAAAGGGAATATGTGTCTCGTCGAGAGCGATAACGAGAAAGAAAACGAGTACGAATGATACAGGAGAGTAAAGCAATGAATGAAGATGAGAGTGTGAGCAAATAAATGTGCAAACGGCACAGTACATACAGTAGACTACGAGGCTGTGGGATCGTTAGACTGTTAGTCTGTTCGTTTGTAGTCTGCACTGGCTGGAGAGAGAGAGAGAGAGAGAAAGAGAGAAAGAGAACGAGAGTCAACAGAGTGGGACAACCAAGAGGACAAAGTACAGAGGGAGTAGTGAGAGGCAGAGTGATGAAGTCTCCAGGGAGTCAAATTATACAGAGAGACCAGCAAAAGAGTCAGCCTCTTCCCTCCTTCTAAATAGGATGAGGTTCGGAATAATTACGGAAATCGGTAATAAATCAAATGGCTTAGTGGCTCCCATATGATCTGTCATGTTTTTCACATCTTTCCGATGTATAAATGGGAACTTGCTCTATCCATCCGCACCAACACCAACACCAATACCAATATCAAGACCAAGACCAAGACCATCCCAACACTAATACACAGATACACAACCACTCACGCAGCTAGTCAGGTCAGGCCCCGTGCCAAGCAAAAACATCAACATCAAAAGCCTAACCAATAAGCCACACAGATAAGCATGCATGCATGCATGCATGGCGAGTCGAGAGGCGGGAGTTGTAAAGTAATGTGTAATGCAGGCTAGCTGTAGCTGTAGGCTGTAGATCATACATACAAACATTAACTCTCCGAATAGAACAACAACCAAACCAGGAAAATACTGCACTGCATCCACTTCAACTCGAAATCAACAATCTGCCGGCCTTCCACAGCATCCTTCATCTATTTCTACACAGTTCCAGTTCCAATTCCATTTCCACAACCCACAACCACGTTACAAGTTACAACACAACAGAATTTAACCAATACCTACATATGTTCAAGGCTCATTGAACTTACATACGTTAGCCAAATAAATGAGAAAATGATGAAGTTTCATACTCACATTTTAATCCGCATTTTCTCTTCATTTTTCTCAAGCTTTACAATGAAAGTCACATACAACTAATAGTACTAATAGCAATAAGTACATATAGCATGTGTACTTGTTTCATTCTTTAATTCCCTATCCACACAGAACGCACTGTATAAATATATAGTCATTATTGCTGTTGCTATATCATGACTATGACCTTAATCAAAAGTCCCCAAATCGATTTTCCTAAACGTGATTTTTAAATTAATGACAAGAACAACAATGCTGTTGACCTTATTTACAACGTAACGTGCGTTGTAAAATTAGAAAAACCATTCCATTCCCTCAAACACGAGGCATCTGTGCGACTTATTATTATTAGTACTGCAAGACTGGTTAGTATTAGAATTAGGAATTGTTATGTAGGTCCCCATCCCTGCGTAGTCACTGTGATGTTTTTGTTTTTATTTGTGTTCAGAAGGCGTCGATATTTGGGAAGGAAACGTGAAATCTGTGACTGACGGAGAGACTTGGACTAGGACTAGGACTAGGACTAGGGAAGGGTTGAAGATTGTTTTGGCAGAGCTAAGAAAAATATCAGTCAACAAGATACACATGCAGAGTACTGGTGGGTAGATATACCAGGGGCTACAAGTAGTCATGTGTTTTTGTGCAGTCACTGAAAGACTGACTCTTGGCCGCATGGATCAATATTAAAAGCCCGGGTTTCCTTTCTCCATGCTACTTCAGAAACGGGTTTTTCTACTTTCCTTTCGCAAGAGCACAGAGCACACACACATACTCTCATACTCCATAAGGACGGAGTATGAGACCTCCATGTAGACGTGCATATGTAGATGTACCTACTTTGTATTTGTATGTATGGACAAACCCGAAGCTTCTTTTTTAGCTCGGCTCATAGCCCCACACATACACACACTCACACTATTTGCTCCCGTAGTAATCCAATCTTCTCCAAATAGGATCTCTATAAGCTGGAGAATTTGCTTCCTGTCAACCTTGTTTTGTCTGAGCCTCTTTCTTGTCTACATTTTCTCATTCTTAGCTAACCTCTACCTCCGACTCCAACTCACTTTACAAGCTCCATACGCTCTCCCTGTGTGTACACTTATTTTTCTCCCATTATTTCAAACTCAGTCTGCTAACGTGCTACTAAGGTTGCCACATATTACCTACTCCCTTCTACCTCCATACTTACATCCCCTCCCTCAGAAATATATCTTCTCTCTTCCTATTTATATTTCTCTCCACTAACAGACACCAACACAAATACTACAACACTAATATGGATACCGCAGTCAAACATTTTCTCCTCCCTGCAAAATACACATATCTCTATGACGATCAAGATACAGTCACAGATCACAGATACATATGCTCCACACGCTCCTAGGCTTTAGTAAGTAGTAAGACTAAGGATCAGATGCGATACGATACGATACGATAAGATACACGGTACGATCACATCAACATCAAATCCAATATGATATGCTCAGAGATTCAAAATGAAAAATCAAAGATCAAACATGTCGTTTATACTCCAGCTAAAATTCCAAAGCCCTGAAATCCTGAAATCCGAAAATCCTTTTGTAAATCGAATTACAAAAAAAGATATTGTGTTTGTGATTCTAATCGAAGGAATAAAAGTGAACTATCCGGCAGTCATTGTAAAATTGAATTGAAGGAATGGGAAATTCGAAATGTGAGGGTTTTTGCCTCCTTCTCCATAAAATTTACAATCATGTTTTCATACAAGGGAATTATTACTTATGAGTCTTCCCCTCGCCGTCTATTGCTTTCCCTTCACCGCGAACTGCAGTCGAGGCAATTGTGGTGCATCATTCTACATTTGCTACTACCACTCTAGTCATCAGCTTCGTATTCGGCTACGTATAGTCATATACATTGTACTGTGCTCCAACCTCCAACTCCAGTGGGTCTACATACATACATACCATGTATAAAGTTCATGGAGGAGGAACGATATATCTGCATGCTTGTAGCAATGTAGCATAGCGTAAACCTAACTGCAAAAGGAAACGTGCTATACTCTATATGCATTTGTATATTCAGTGTAGAACTTGGTTATCCTTTGCTACATTATGATTCAGTATGTAGCTCGCAAGTATTTGGGAGTGATAGTGGTAAGGATGCTGGTTGGATGTTGATGTGTATGTGGATGTGGATGTGGATGTGGATGTGGAAGTGGATGTGGATAGTGGAACCGAAGGAACTTCAGCATTGGAATGATTAGGCAGTTGAGGTATTTTGGAAGTCGAGAAAGGGATCTGTGGCAACCATTGTCTAGAATGAATATGGTTTCTGCTAGGAGGACGTAATGGTGGTGGGGCTGCTTGTGGATGGCATGGTTTGACAAGGCAGGGTTTCCGTCCCTTTCCTTTCAGTCTATTTCTCCATGTGCTGAAGGAGTGAAAGTAAAGCAGCTTCAACTGAACACTGCTGCTTGTGGAAGAGTGGAGAGAGAGAGAGAGAGAGAGAGAGAGATGAGAAAATTAGAGTCAAAGTATGGTGGGCGACTATAAAACGAGGTAAAGTTATAGACTCTCTTGATGTTGCTCTTATGGTCCCTCCTGGGCTTAATTTTGAGGGAAATAGTCTGATGTAGAGGAAACAGTATTGGGAAGCCAAAATGATCCTTTGAAATTTCTCCCATGACTAGAAAAGTCACGAAAACCATAAAATGCGCGTAAAATTCCACACACACACTCTTTCTCTCTCTCTCTCTCTCTCTCGCTCACTCGCTCTCGTTCTCTATATCTCGCGTTCACCAACAAAGTGTAAAGTGTACACGGAAAGGAGGGAAAGTATGTATGCATGTTCCAATTCAGCATTAAACATCCTGCATGTAACTGCAATGGAGCCAAAGATCCAAGGATCCAAAAAACCAAAGATCCAAAGAGCTCGAGAAGCCAATGGAACCATGAGCCAAGAACAAGAACCAGAACCAGAACCAGAACTAGAACAAGAACAAGAACCAGACCAACCAAGAAGTCAAGTGAGGAAAAAAGGGAAAGAATCTCTTTCTCTTTCTCCCACCAACCACCTCGAACATCTCTCTTTCTTTTCTATCCTCTCATTGTAATCTTTGATCATTTCATCCATCTCTTTACTCCTCTCTCCCATCTCATCAGCTAATCCTATTGCTTTTGCTTTACATCACATTTACAACGTCCCCACTCCTCCAAATGGACACATACAGCTTCTAATCGTAAGTAGTTCATCTGCTTTACTCTCCTCTCCCGTCTGAAGATTAGCCCTTTTATAGGTAAGAATGCAGTTGAAACAACGAATACAGTCTGAGTGCAGCGGTAGAAAGAAATAGTCGGTTACATCACAACACAACACAACAGAACAGAACAACACAACCCTCCTAATACTAATCATATAAATAAGTGTAGCCAAACAAATCCAAATCATCCATGAAGTTTAGTGCTAAACCAACCAACTTGCCAATCCCAACTAACCAAGTTTAGAAGGATGCCCAAGAAATGCTTTAATTCCACTAAAACAAGTCCTAACGATAAACGCATTTACTTGGGCGTAATCGATAAGTAAAAAATTGTGTTTTTATGCTTTTTCCAGCCTACCATTTCGATTTAGAATCCACTCAGCCATCCGTGGAAAACAAACCCAAAACACTTAAATACTAATGCATATTTTCCCTTAAACTTTTGATTGACGTTAGCCATTTATACCTTTGTATGTACATTCAAACTTTTATTTCATGCAGTATGACTTGCTACGGTCACATTGATTCATTGATTACTGTTATGAATCGTGCACAAAATTCGCCAAAAAATTGGCAATAGAGCTTTGGATTGGAAATAAGAATGCATGTATGTGTGTAGTTTGGAGAAAAGAAAGGCGGGACACGAAATTTAAAGTCCCATCAATTATGTGCAGATGGGGTAGAATAGATAGGTAGATAATTGGGATTCAATTATAAAGTCAGTGGCAATGGCCGTGGTTTCACCAGAGCCGAAACCAGAACCTAGCCAGAAGCACCCGATCCCAAAGAGAACGAGAGTGGAAGTAGTAGGAAAAGTTGAAGGGATAAAAAATGTATACATTAGCTTAATAAAAAATGTATTAAAGACATAGATGGGCATAGAGGTACTTACGTGAGCGGGCACTACTATACTGCGAGGGAGAGAGACGGAGATATCTACTTACATGGTTTGTATGTGTGAGTGTGTGTGAGTGTGTGTGAGTGTGTGTGTGTGTGTGTGTGTGTGTGCTTCTGTGTAGGAAGATAAAGAGGAAAAGAATAGATGAAAAACTTGTTTGAATACACAGTAAAACTTGACCTGGGTCAAGGCAAGTAAAGATAAAGTCGTTGGTCGTCGGTTGTGTTTTGTTTTTGTAGTTTTGTGTGATGTGATGTTAATTTTGAATGTTGACGGGTTTGGTTGAGGAAGGTGTGGGGATTTAGTGTGGCAGTTAGTCCATTGGGAGGTAAAGCGGGTCGTCATCAAACATGTATGTAACCATGTTTAATGTAAATAGTGGAGACATACATGGGAGTCATGAAATTTTCAACAAGAATGAATAATGACAGATGAGGACGAGAAGGACACAAGACGAGCGGGAAAGAAGTGTCGACGACAAGAAGACAGAGTTTTCTTTACACTGCATTTCCCTTACATTCCCTAGCCTTGCCTAGCCTTGCCTTGCATTTCTTCTGGCCGGGTAAAAGTCACCAGTGCCAGAGAGAAGGTTGAGACTGAGACGACGAATGAAGGTAAAAACTCGTCTTCCTTTCCCTTGTCGTCACTCCACCACTCGGCACTCTGACGATGAGCAACAACTTTTTGACTCCTTCACATGGTAACCATCTCCTTAGTTTTATTTTGACTTTTTTCCATCTCTCTCTCTCTCTCTCTCTCTCTCTCTCTCTCTCTCTCT
>JAAXYX010001208.1:0-25346 GCA_036851915.1 Ptenothrix huangshanensis | reverse complement strand
CAAAGAGAAACCTTTTTCAATCAAATTTTATACACAATCATACACTGACAATGACAACTAACTAAGCTAATAGCGTATGCACACGCAAGAAAAAACAATCACATTTAGCTTCACTCATGCCATACAACTACTAACACAGGTGCACATCTGCACGGGTTAAAACCCTAGAACTTTTAAAAATTGATGAAGGCTGTCATGCTGTCAGGTTGGATATGACAGCTTCAGTATGCAGATGCGATGCAGACCACAGAACCTTTTGACAAGAGCGTTTAGAATAATTGCGAGAATTGTGGAGCCGAATTTTTCTGCACTACTGTATATATACGATGTTAGCTGGCAGTCGGTGTGGGGAGCAAAGATAAAATATTCGTGCGATTTAGCTTAGGTAACCTAGGTAATTTTACCCTAGGCATATTTTTCGTCGAAGGGTAAAAAGAACTAGATATATACGCATTAAGCCCCTTGCTGATCGCGAGTATAATGAATGCTCAACCGATAGCTACAACATAAGCGTTCTGCTCAAGGGGCAAAGTGTACATTATTCTTTTTCACTATTCAACGATGATTTCTATTTACACTACAATTTGGGATAGCAGCAAGGACCACTTTTCGAAACATTTTGAAACTTCGCATAGTTTGAATATGCTCATTACATATTGCTCTAAAGTAGACATGCTTTTATGAATCGGACCCCCAGGTCACACAAGTCACCAAAGTTCGAAATACTATTTTACTACTAGCTATCCACAAAATTTGCTCGGTTCGATCGCTGAATTATTTTCAGGAATGATGTCCAAAGAAGCTTTATTGCTCTCATACTAATCACTTTTATACTTCTCAGAACTCACTAATTCTGGATGCAAAAGTATAGAAAATCGTTGCTTCCGCAATAATCTTCTAAGAAGGTCAATAATGAATACAAAATTAAAAGGGGTGTGGCATTCTAATACAGTAAGGTATGTAAAATTGAGCGAAATGAGATGTAATATTTGGAATAATACATGGGACGAATACCCATAGTACTATAAATTATTTTAAGGTAGTTTTGACCTTTTACACTCAGTTTTGGAGGAAAAAAGCTAAACCGACCCTGATAAAATTCAACGCATGCAAGTGAAATGCTAAGGAAATTCGTTGTAGCAAAGTGACATTTTAGTAATCCAAATGTCGTGTAGTCGTGTCCCGCACATATGTACATTAAAAGAGGCCGACTCGTGTACTTTACTTGTACGACGAAATATTTTCTGTTCGAGGTCTACATTTTTTTTAGACACATCGTCGATAAGGAAGCAGCGTGGGGCGTAATTCTCAGCAAAAGCAAAATCGAGAATTTTCTTATTAAACTCCATGCAACTTGGACATGGACAACAATATATTCATAACTATAAGCTATAGTTTTTAAAGCTCTAGATATATTCCATTTTGATTTTAGGCAGAAATTGATGCATCCCACCTTCCTTTTACTACAGGTCCACAGGGGCATAATCGCATAACTAATTAACATGACGATAATTTTTGAATTTTTTTAATAATTGCAAATACACTTGGAGGACCAAGGACCCGTGATTTTAGCAGCCGTAGTTAGGGGAAGGGTTAATTTAAAAAAATAATATTAGTGTTAAGAAATTGGAATAATGATTAGTAAATATGTGGTGGTTTGTGATCCATTTTGCCGCGACTGTTTATGTTTTAGTACTGCTACTCCCACATTTCTGATGCGCCACAGTTGTTGTCGCGACTAAAGTGGTACATTTAATCTTGACTACAGGAAGGAAGATAGCAGTTTTAGCAACACATGTTCAAAGTATGACAATCTCGAAATGGCAAGGAACATGTGTAGATAGATACCTGAATTGATTCTCAATGCTGTCTTATCCGCTGAGTAGTATTGTCGTTTCTCTACTTATATGGTAGCAGCCGTTATGCACTCTTGCCACCAAACATGACTATAATCATGGTCGCATCTGTGCAAATTTTCATAAATTTCCACAATGGTAATCGGGATCATGATAGTCAAATCCGAAGTTGGGTCTAAGGTTTGTACAACGAAATCAGATTTGAGGCTACCCCCGTTCAATATTTGCTTCGTAGCTAGTGACTGCAAAGGTTTATAGTAGTTTTTTGTGTATTTCTGTACAATTTAACCAAACTTCGTTCTAATTTTTAAGATAGTGAAGACATCGTGTTCCGAAATTCCAATGCGTTCCCTGAAGCCTGCAGAGCTCCAGATNGATAGTCAAATCCGAAGTTGGGTCTAAGGTTTGTACAACGAAATCAGATTTGAGGCTACCCCCGTTCAATATTTGCTTCGTAGCTAGTGACTGCAAAGGTTTATAGTAGTTTTTTGTGTATTTCTGTACAATTTAACCAAACTTCGTTCTAATTTTTAAGATAGTGAAGACATCGTGTTCCGAAATTCCAATGCGTTCCCTGAAGCCTGCAGAGCTCCAGATGATGTTCTGAATGAAATGTTCATAAAAGAGAAATGCCAGGAATCCACAATAATATCGGTACAAATGCTAAAACCATCGTGATAAAATTTTTACACCCAAATCAGGGCCAGTAGCGAGGATTTTTTCGTGAAAGGCCTGGAAAAAACTTGATCTCATCCAGGGTACAATTTCAATAATTTGTATCTTGTCTAGTGTCAATTATAAGTAAACTGTAGATTTTTCCCTGTAGATTTTTAAAAAACAGCATCGTTTCGAGTAAATTTAAAAAAAAAACAACGTCGTTTCATGTTTTAAAAAACAGCGCCTTTTTTGTATAAATACTACGTTGTTTTCGCGTAAATTAGAAAAGGCATCTTTTTTGTGCAAATGGTAAAAAAGGTGGTGTATTTTTAAAGATCCTTTGCTGATCTAAGCCTAAGTGTCCTACGCCTAGTTATGCAACTGATCAGGGCATATTATCAAGGTGACGAAATCAATGAGTAACTCTATACTAACATCTATACTATTCCATTTTACCGTTCGTTATTGCGGATGAACAAAAGATTTCGAGGAATAAGAAAGTACTAATGTCTAAGCTAGTGCTAATTTTTAACGCAAGCGGGATTCGGCTTTTATTCAACGTCGATTTTGGAACTTTTTGGAAACCTTAAAAAGGATTCTTTTTACTTTCTACCTTTTGATGTGAAATTCGGTAAACAGTTACAGCAAAATAAAATAATGACAATGATTATGTCCAAAGCCTCACATTTAACCATTTGTGAGATAATATTGTTTCACAAATTCTTTGAAACGGCATTTACTGCAATGCAAATGTGTAAAATCATGTAGTTTCCTGAACTTCTGATTTTCATATTCTGGTGTCTGGTGCATGGTGTAGCCATAAAGATAAACAGCATTTCAGCTTTTATGTAATTGAAGCTAGTTCAGCCTACGATTAGTAGTAAAAATTAAAGTGTTTAATGGTTGCTACACGGTAAAAACCGATAATGTTATTTTAATCATAATGGTAGTAGTAGAGTAGTGGATTTACAAAGGCCTGAAATAAAATGATATGTATATTGGGGAGTGTACGTAGGTATGTAATATTGCATGATTTGTATTCATGGAAAGCGAAATGTAAATACTCAATAGGATTAACTAATCGTAGCTATAAAATATACTTCGCAGGCATTTCTCAATGAGCAACACATCTCAACAGATTTCGACATCGAAAATGACTAACGTCAGGAGAGCATGCTGCAATACTAAAATCATTTAAGGAATTATAGCCCTTTTAAGATTCATGACACCGGTTTATTGGGTTATGATAACAAAACACGATCATACACAATATATAGTAATGTTTCAATGCTCTTAATGAAATATGAATACTAGTAGTAGGAGCTGACACATCCTTAGGTGTACGATTGCTTCCCAGTTCCATTTTGATATGCATGCAGAACTGTGTTCGTCCCAGCTGCATTCGAATCTTCCGATACTGTAAGAAGTAGGTAGTATTAATGAGACTAGGCTACTGGAAATATTTGACACATAATAATGATATTTTCTGAACGTAATTGTACACGTTTGTGAAATAGGCATAGAATTATAATGTTTTATTTCACAATAAACTATACGAATACAATAGCACACATCCATGAACGTCGATCATTGAAGCAAATGAAGGTCTAAGGCTCTGATTCACGTCTTGGTAATAGTATTATTTTTTGCGTACCAGGAATTTTACCATATGCAGGAACACAAGGTTAACTACGAGCATCGTTGAACGACAAAAGAAACTTTAACACCGATTAGCAACAATGCTGTTTACTAAAAAATATTCTTTACTTACAATTTATACTCTTCCTCAATTTGGAAACCGACTACAAGGTAGGGTGACCACGGTTATGTAGTGGTATTTATATTGCACGACACATTCAACTAAACGCAAGCAGGCCCAATAATTCGAGAAGTGTAGATGTACAACTTTTTATAAGACACACGTGACACCTTCAGCTGCCTATCATTAGTTCACTAGTATAGACTAATATCCCTAGTATTATTTTTATTTGTAATGATTAGATAGATTTAACGTTGGAAAAACATGACCACATTCTAAGCCTAATTCTAGTAATTAATTCTATCCTTGTATTTATGCTAGTATATCACCTTTGTCGTTTTATTATTTCTATACTCATTCAAAATATATAAATCGTCCTTGCACGAATTTACGTAATTAATTGATTAATTTTATTGACGATTGACAACGAGGAATGAGAATTACACATGAGTCATTATAATTTGAAAGATCATTAGCGAATGCATCACAAACCAATATAATAGTTCTTTTGTGCATATTACAAACCATGTATGTAGTGTAGTGTAAATATGTATTATTATTTTTAATTAATAACTAAAAACAGCAGTAATATTATTAAGATACTATAAAATCTTTGAACACTAACTTTCAAATTTTATTGAATGGGAAGTTTGCAACCTTACTCACAGCTAACTACGATATAAATTTTTTCCCACAAGCACAGCGTACAATACAATTTTTTTGGACGATTTATTATTTTTCAATCAATGTTGTAACTTTATGCAGTAATTTTATGTTAACGCTAACCACACGCATCTTTAAGTTAACTTAATGTTGGGATTTTAAAACACCCGTTCGAGATTTGTCCATATAATCACACCAGAGTGAATAGATTAGGAAAATACCTACTAGAGAAGCTATAACCACTAAAACTTCTTCGCTGACTACATTCACAAACAACTACCGACAACAGAAATCTAGCGGTAAATAAATTGTATTTTTATTTTAAAAAATGATTATATATTGATATCATTTTAACACACGCTTGGAACTGTGAGCTATAATTATATTTAGGCAGTTTGACAAAAAATATTTCATTTACCAGACTCATACAATAGAATTACCTACAAACACATAATTACTTAATTATTACATCCCTCTCCTTCCATTATTTGCCTATAAGTTAAATTACATTTGGTGTACTTACGAGTATGCAATATAATAACTATAATTAAAATATTATTGAATTCTTTTCAAATTCTAAGGAACTAAAGAAGTGACCGAATCCAAGAAACATTTTTTATCAAACAATAATTGGAGCAACAAGATAAGGGAAGGGGCAACGTCATTTCAAAAAACAACATTAGTGGATTGCAACTAAACGAGTCTATATTTGAATTCACAAAGGTATATGGTTCGAAGTAGTTCGTAGAACGGTTTGCTATCAAATTTCCATGGTAATATTATAACGATGTTATAACAATTACACTAAGTTATTGAGTAGCAAACAAAACACAGAATTTATCATGCCGTTAAACAATGTTTAACGGTAGCTTTACATAAGCTGTATGTAATTTAGGAAATAACATTGAGTATAATATAATATAACATATAACTGCTTTTGAAACCCACAGGGTTTGCTCCAATATTTTGATTCCATTCGAAAACAGAAGAAAGAAATCGCGAATGTTCGCCATTTATTTTGATCGAATTTCTATACACATTGGAATGCGAGTGTTAACACGATCCTCACGTACTGTTTCTACAATGAATCAAAACTTTTTTCTTCCAACGCCACTACTTTATATGTTTTCCAGGTACTTAAAACTAATACCGGATATTTTATATTCACAACGTGACATGCTTTAATAAATTCCATGTTTCCAAGTGTTTACATAACTGTCTATAATTCCGAAAATCATAAACTAATTATTATATTATTTAATTTTTGAAACCCGCGCTGTTCTTATTCATAATCAATCTTCAATATAATCAAACAAACGGTTGACGAAAACGTCACTTACTAAAATAGTAAATGCTCAATATATATATATATGATTATACATAATTATATTAAATTTAAAGAACGTAAATTAATCTCTTACGCTCCCAAAATCCGTACGAGGCGACAACGCATGATAATTCCGTCCAATTTTATTTATTTGTAGTCACTGAGAAAGTGCTACAATCGTATCTATCTATGAATGAAATGAATTTGTCCAACACTGCAAGCATGTTGGATTTTAAACTGTATGCCATTGGATATCCAAAAAATTAATCTTCGTATAATTCTAAGCTCACGTTTATATTTATCGTTGTTGACCAGAAGAAACAAATTGGCATATCCCTTTAGAATTGGTCTAAACTCAAATATTTACATTAATACGTTATAGCTCTAAATTTACACTTAGCTTAGACCAATCTATTGTTCATTAGATCTTTTGACAGCATTCAATTTGCTGTGTAACTAAATCCGGGTAAACTAACTTTGGCAACAGATTTCTGTTCTGACGAAGCTGTGATCTCCAAAATCCCATGACCAACGTACAGTTTAATTACTTCAATAACACTCATAAACAGATAGAAATAAAGTTCAACGAAGCTATTTCCGTAGGCAAAACACATCGCATTCAATTTGGCAAATCAAAATGGAACATAAGTAACTGTATTTAAAGGTAAATTCTGACTCCTTGTTCCATTTTGTGATTTTTATACTTTCAAACGGCGAAATTATTTACGTTACAGTAAGACAGTAACTAGTAGTAATTACTCAAAGCGAAAGAATGATAATATATTACAACAGAATCTTGATCGCTTACGTAATTTGAAAATTAATATAAACAGTAATTACAAGGAAACATAAATAAGTACATGTACTGAAGCATCAATAATATACATCAGGTCCAATAGCATTTGCAATTATTAAAATGATTAGTCCAGAAAAGCCACAGCATAGATGAAAGCTTTGACAAGTAAATCTACTCTTAGTCTATCATTACGATTTACTCAATCGTCTCCAAATTGTGGAGCAACGAAATGGAAGCAAATGTTCATTGGGGCATATATATATTATACATAATATAATTACATCTTAATTTGATAACATTTCAGTACTCGTACGTGGTAGTACTCAATACATGTACGAAATACGATTTATTTACTTTTACTTTGTGTTCTACTCCATAATTATTATTTATTTTATATATTTTATACTCGCCAACATTTTTAAAATTTTGTGCTCACGTAAATTCAATATATTATATTGTAGTACCCTCTCTATAAACTCGACTCTTGTACACTAGGCAGTGATACCATTTTGTGGAATGCCTACCAGTAAAAAAGTTAGCTAAGGTGTTGTTTGCAATATTCCCCTTGGAACTATTATCTGTATTCCTTACTACTGTTTCCGTATAGTGGTGAATACGTGAAGGTCACAGTGAAACTATGTATATAAATAATAATATGTATTCATAGCAAAACAAATTAAAGTCACGTAGACTAGACGGTGTAACAAAAATGCAAAGAATGCTCTTCAAACTACTTGTAAATTCATATTACATGAAACAGTTTCTATCTTATACCAGTACGTATATCCTTAATTTGTCAACTAACTAGTAAGAGCCATTAAAATTTAATATTATTAACTCTTTTTTACTTCTTTTAAGTTCTTTCTTTACGGCGTTATAATGATAATGACGTTGGCTTAAGCAATCACTGAGGCGAAATAAAACTTACTATATTCAAAGGATAATATATATGTATAATCCATTAAAACATACAACACAGATGTGACAGGTGAATAAGAGGTAAAAGAAGCTAGCACAAAAAATAACTAAAGAAAGTCCACTTTACATTAATCCATGGGTAAAATTAACTGTTTTAGAAGAAAACTATAATTAGAGTAACTAATAAAGTTAGCAAGCAAACTAAGAGATCTACTGTTTGAAATATTTTTGCACAACTTAAATGAGTGATGAAATTTTGCCTACAAAAATTGTTCAGGAGAAAAACTGACGTGCAGTGAGGAGGAACACAACATTAACATTAATTGAATCCTAATCTAACCGTCCGGTGCAAAGTAAATAGTAAACTACTGACTTATCTTCCTTCCATTAATCGGGTCAATTTGATCCCTGCAGGGTTGAGAACCCGTATATTTTGGAGGTACGAATTCTGGAGGAATTAATTAAAGTAACCAAAGTTTGGATTCGATTAAAGACCTTTCCTTACTCATGTCACCCCGACTTACCCAAAACATCATAGAACTCTATTTGAGAATAAGATTAACATGCTATAATGCATTAAGTATAAGGTGGATAGTATTAAACCAAATTTTTGTGGATGTTATCTTTTCTGCTCACCTTCCTCGCAAAACTGCTAGATATCGAAAGACATGCAAACTGGCTGTAAACAACTCCACTCAAAATTCCAATACATTAGAGCAGTACATATTATTAATTCTCTACGACCTGCCCATATACATAATAAATATGAATATTTTAATTCATTAAAATCACCCAGGTAACTATAAATGTTGCACAGACAATTGCAATTTGCAATATTATCAGCACTAGCACATAACGCAGGAGAATAGGTGGGCGAAATGTTGAGCGTCTAGTACAATTCCCTTGGGTAATCCTTGACGAGATCTGACGACCCCAAGGGAGTAGCCTTATGCGATTAGGTCTTCCGCTTTTCGTAGGATTTAAGCTCATGCATATACTGTTATTATCACCTTCAAAAGATACCACTATAAAAATGAGACTTCAAAACATGGTAGCAATAAATGAACTGAATTTTGAAGAATAGGTTGAAATGAACTGCGTTTCATATAACTGAACCAAAACCAAAACAACTGTACAAGCTCCGTTGCTCTTATTTTCGACTAATTTCATCCATAAACCGGGACTTATGCTTAAATAAAGCATCGTTGATTTTAAAACCCAATTTTCATTGATATGTGCGTTCCATACGTTTTTTCCTAATATTCTTAAGCACAATCGTAATTAAGTTCATCTGAATTTCCCATTTTCATTAGAGAACGGTGTGATTCTTCATTCGCCCACCTATATACTTGAGCATTCATGATTTTCAGGCTAGCCACCACATTCAAAAGTTAAAACAACTATTGTTGTTTACATCCATGCAAGAATGTTTCGCTTAAAGAAACCAACAACTCTTTTGCCAATGATTATTCCCTACTCGAGACTCCTTAAATGAATTATAAATCGTAGCTCTTGAGTAACTTAACTTTCTTTTTGAGATGGAAAACGTTGCTGGATGACTTCGTGATCCTTTAAGCATTCATTAAAATTCAATAATATTGGTACGCGAAATAATACCTTTATTTCTATTTTACTATGTATTGAGCACACCGTTGATCTCCTTCGTTCCGTGATGTTGAGTTCATCTTCGCTTCATACTGAAATATCTTCTACTGAAAGGAATAACGTTGTTGGAAAGATATATACTGATGTTATTTATATTGATCTAGGGCATGTTCAGTCCTCCTCAACTTAGAATATTTTCTCCTGTTTAATTAATTCATGCGCTATCGGCTAATAGTCAATCGCTCCTATCTTTTATTCTGAAACAGTCGATGTGGAAATGTCGACACATTTGTCGCACCTGTTGAAAAACACAGATATAATACGTACTCAATGAAAACATTTATTTTCCTGGAAATTATGGTTATTTAAATTATTTCAGTATCATGCCAAACCGAACTGCAATTTTGTTAAAAGAATGTTATGTGCAAATATATTCTGTAAATTAAATAAACTATGGCACTTTCGGTCTGATACTGAAATATGGAATACCGAGATTCCGACATAGCATTTATAAAAAACACATTTAGTAAACATGTAGACGCTTACCACACACACTCCGTAATGAATTTGAGTAAGTGTTGAAAGGACCGCTAGAACATAGACAGCGGACGTTTCAAAAGCAGCACCAGGCCGAAGAATGAGCGACACAACTGTAAGCGCTGTGATAGGAAATAAAAGCCAGTCGAAGGCTTCACATCTCGTATTACTCATCTGAGCAACGATCAACCGGCAGCAGATATGAGAGAACACTGTTCCTATCATGTAAAAGAACATTCTGGGTTGAAGCAATAGAATGTCAGACGGTGATGCGTAAACCCAAACTGAAGTTATAATCATTAAGATTACTGAAGAGAAAAGCGGTCTTGCCGCCTCCATAAGTGACCTATTTTTTCCAGTTCCGTCACGATATGCTCTGTAACATCCAATTATTGAATTAAGTAATTATCCAGTTCTGCGGCACAATGCTAATAATGATAAAATAAGCAAATATTGAAAATTTAATTTGACATATCAGATGACTCACATATAAACATTGTAGCACGCAACAGGCATAGAAAGACCTAAAGAGCCAGCATACAGCATAAACTCGACTACATTGCCACTTGTGTACCCAAACATAATATGAAACTTCCAGAGTTCATGCCCACCAAACCCACTCACAAGAAAGACCAGGAAACAGGCCTAAAAGTAGTCAAAATCGTGAAAAGTATAGTCACCGCAATTGCATAATTCAATGAGCGAAGTTGACAAACAATTTAGCTCTGAAGTAAAAACGTACCACCATAGATGCATCATAGCCCCACGGGAGGTAAAGCACACCAGTGTTGTATTTTTCCCAGTGCGAAAAAATGAAATTAAAAAACACATTCCAAAATATCCAAGATAATCGCTTGACAGACAATCCATAGGGAGTTGCACCAAAGACGGAATATAGACCCGTAGGAATAAATACTGTCGTCCACGAATCTAATCCATGGTCGAATAATTCTCCTAATGGCCCCGAAGATCCAGTTCTTCTCGCTTGTTTCCCATCGATTCCATCTAAAATAAAACATACAAAATATATATGAGAATATAAATGTTTTCTCCACTTATTCAGTTACTCAATGAACGTGCGAGTTTTATTCGCTAACCTAAAGTATGAGCCATAAACAGATTAAAGGCGGCAAGGAACCAAACCCAATGCGGAACTGGATACGGCGATAGATTTCCATCTTCATCTCCAGCAGCTTTAAAATGAAAGTCGTATATACTAAGTAACACAAAGTTGGCAACGGTAAAAAGAAAACCAACGAAAGTTAGAACATTTGGGGCTATCCACATTGGACAAATCTGAAAAATAATCAAAACAAATGCTTTAATAGTATGTCACACTGTCTAAAAATGCCTACTAATCAATCGCGGGGCAACATGAACCTAAAAGTCAATGGACTGTCATTAAGTAGTGTAATCCGAAAAGTGCTCACACTGAAGTCTGAAGACGGCGACTTTTATAAGCACCATATAATAAAAGATGCACTTTATTGTTAAAATTTCAAAATTTTTCCTCCAATCAAAAAGCTTTTAACGCCACGAAAATGATTCGAAGCTATTTACGCTTCCAATAATAGCATCTTAATACTCCAATACATCACAGTTTATTACAACCGGAATTGAACACCTTAAAAACACATGCGTATTACTACGCATGTTATTATAAATTATAATCTATGGCCTAGATCTCGTACCTACAATACAATCATGGTTTTGTATGCAGGAATATTGTGGCCTACACCATTACAATTACAACAGAAAAACTTGAAATAACAATTAGATATCTACCTACAGACATACATGTACTGAAGCTAGATCGAAAAACAATATTTCTGCCATGTTTGCAGGGACTGTAAAATATTCTATGGCAGAACTAATACGAGCTAATAAAAAGCCTAGCCTTCAGTCCCAACACAATCAAGGGATAAATGCATCTAGACTGTTCTGACACTGGAAGTGCAAGAGTCAGAATTTTGACAAAAATAAAAGCAGGTAGTATCGTGCTTGAAGAAATCATTCAACCGTAACAGAATGTTCAACGAAAAATGTATTCAGGAAGCCAAATATGTAACGATAAAAAATACCAACCATGCACTACCATAGCGTATAGACTTGACGGGTATATGTATATATATTACATGAGAATACTCAAGAACTATCTTCAGCGATGACTTGTGAGGTCGTCAACTATAGTTCTTCTAATCCGTTCCATCTGAACTGATTGCTAGTAGAAACATAACGGAGGAATGAACTATGACTTACAAAACACCGGCCACGTGGGACCTAATGTAATACTGAATGAAACAATAAAAAGCTAAAACTGGAACTGAATGTTCTATTGTAGCTTTTAGTTTTTTCATCGGTTCCCAACGGAAACAAGACTTTCCGTAAGGATACAAAAACGCATGAGAAATACAACTTCGATCACATTAAATTACATATGAATAAAACATTGTAGTTGTAAATTATTCAGAACCTCCTACATGCTTGAACTACTAATACACACTTTTTTAAATATCGACGGACAAAATTGTGAACTATCTTACTAAACCAAAACAACAAAAACTACATTCATATATTGTATGAAAAATAACGCTTACGGTAGGTTAGATACTAATACCTAGGTTTTCCATCTCTATTTTCATTCATTAATCCACAGAAAGGCAGAAATGTATCACGCCACCAACTCTGATTACTGACAAACAGTGCAAAAGCAAAAGCTCTGAAGTGTTAATCACAAATTTTCCTCTAATTTCAGTTTGCCAAACCCAGATCCTGTATGCTACAGGCGACCTTGAACTTTGTCGATCACGTTAGAACGGTTACTTCATATTTGCAATATTTTTTGCCAGGAGTATATATTATACAAACCTATCTAGCCACTATGCACAACAAATAATCACAAAAAAGCCTTCATCACTACAATTTACCATTTATTACGAAAGCTAGTCTTAATTCGTCGATTACCCTGATTATGCAACTCGCTGTATAAGCTAATGATGAATTGTGCCAGTAAACATATTATCTTTTTGAACATTTTTTTCTGCAACTGCCAAGTTCATAATATGTGTTATCGCTATGAATCCGACTTCCAAAAGGTATTTCTTTCAATGTAACCCCTAAATCAAGTATACTATGTAGGTTTGTCCAACAAACAAACATCAACGCAATAAATTACCATTATCATTACGCCTGATACCTTATCATGAGCACTTGAGAAAAGAAACCAGTAATCTACGACAATACAGTCAACTCCAATCCAATCCAATACTATGTGCTTTTAAAATCCAAGTACGTACAAGGTACAATGTATGTCTGGAAGATTCGTTATGTAAATATGAAGGTAGTATATAGATACCTGAGCAACTATGATTCAATAGTAATTCAACAAAGAATTTGAAAATATTTACCTTAACCACAGCGTTCCAAAACGGGTGCATAACATAATTACTCAGTGGACTTGTGTCAATGGAAGAGTACTGTAAAATCAATCCAACAAAAAAACATTTTTAGTAACAACATCTATCCAACAACACGTTTACGGAATTATTTGTCGTAATCGTAATTTTCGTAATCCTTTCCACTAACTCTTAAATATCTACATTATAAAACAATTATTTTGTAATTACCTAAATTACAACACAATTTCAAGGAACATCGCATATTTCAAAATCCATACCTCAAAAAACTAGAATAGTAGATATGTATACGTAAATTTTATTACTGCGTAGCACAGAATCTTTCGCGTCCAATTTCAAACCCAAGTTATTTACCATAGTTAGGTCAAATGACTGAATACAAACGGTTCGTTTCCGTATTCGGTTATTTTTAGGTAGCCCAGGCTAAAGCAGTTACGTAATTATAGTTTGTTGCGCACAGGTATTGTGCGGCACATTTCGTACCGCCAATGCACTATGTTATATTTTGGCTCCACCCCTCGTTAATTACAATGAGTGATACAGCATAGCGTATCGTAAGAGAATGAATTTTTTGAGTTTGTGTCCTTCCTCGACTGCTTTTTTACTTGCCATCATAACAACCAAAAACAACAAGACAAGTAAAAAACGTCCTCGTCCGAGCTACGGGTTAAAACGGGCAGTGAGTCACTACACTACGTCGCTGGAAATCGAATTCGGGGATGGAATTGAAATTTGAAATCGATGAGTTCACTACTAAAAGCCTACGTAGGTACTTCATTTATTTTAGGGTAATGTTGCTAAAATCGATCACAAGTTGTACACATACATGTAGCGATACCTAAGTAAGTACCTAATCCGAATGGTACGGTTAATTTACTAATAGCGAATAGCAGCAGCAAAACTGTTTCCCCAATCATTTATACCATGAATTACTCAGTAACTTGTCTAACCCATGTTCCATATTTTATTTTCATATTTTATTTGTACCACAAATACTTCGAAGTACCGTGCACTTTGACTTCAAGGTTCGGGAAGGTTAATTTGTACAATAAAAAATACATCCCCACAAGTTCTTTTTTAAAATGGTTTTCCGAAATTAAAGCAAATGAATAAAATCAGTTACCAAAATGAATATCTAATACCGCAACTGCACGTAGCACCAAACCCATTTCGGAACTGAATAAACAGTACAACAGTTTACAACATTATCTGCTACCAACGTCTAATTTTGTTAAGTGTTAACACAGTAATTATTTTAATTTAATAACTTGACTGCATCTAATTTTGTCCTCATGTGTGGATGGAATAGTTGGGAGACAAATTCAAAAAATATTAACGCATCCATGTCATGTGCAAGGCATAAGTCTTGGTTTGTGGTTTATAACGCTGCGAACTATGTAGCAGACATTCTCATTCACTTTTTCGCAGATATATATTTAACACCAGTGTAAATGCTTGATGCAAAATTCGTAACGATAATAGGATATTTGACCGGCGTCACATCATCCTATGTCCTAATGACAAAATGAGGACTCGTCAATACTCGTCATAATAATACAACTATCGCCTTTATCTTTCACCACTATCCTTTATCCTTTCCATTCACCAAACAGTACGAAAAGCACTTACTATATTAAACACATGCAATGCTATATCTCAGTTAACTTGCCGTAGTTTACCTTGATCCAAATATCAAAAACTGACGAAATTAATAAAAAATGCTCAACACACTAAAATCTCAGTTAATGGTAAATTCTGCAAAGAATCCTCACAAGAATGTCTTACACGCCACCTCCAACCTCCTAAAATCCTTACAACCCCAACCAAAGTTTTCCTCGTGCATTGGAGTACAATTTCTCCTCGAACCTTACTGTCACTCGTCCATGACTACATATCGACCTAAGATGACCACTTTAATGATCAAAGTGGAACTTCAAACTCTACATGCCTACATAAAACATGAGATTCATTTAGTCACAACCACGCATATTGTCAAAATCAAAACAAAAGTGGTACTAATAACAATTATTCAATATCCTCCACAAGCCGAGACCAACTACTTCTTTCTGAATGCAAAATAGTAAAACCTCCCAAAATTAAATCCCATCCCGACCCGATACCAAATACGGTGACGGTTGACTGCTAGGAATTACATTGGATTGATGGGATTTTCATAGCAAGTTGAATAGTACCTAAAAATTGGGTCAGAAAAAGTTGTAGTTTTCCTCAAGACATTCAGGAAATGATTATCACCGACTACATATGACATAGTAGCAATGATGGGAAAACAATTCAATATGCAATCAACAACCTTACTCACTTATCCAATTTCATAAACAATAAAGGGAGCAAAATACTATCAATACCTACCCAAACTACCCATAAAAATAAGACATTAAACTAAAAATACAAAAACCGACTCACCTTATAATTATCGAAACCCTGAAGATGTTCAGGTCCCAAATACTGTACTTCAAGTCGACACCCGACACCCATTCTCAAGTTATATAATAACCGACGTTTACAAACAAGAATCAGTGCTTAATACATAATTAATTATGCTCATAAAGTACGAGAACACACGACACCACTTTAATTTTTCTTGGATCCAAATCACGTTACGATAAGCCTTCATACACTTGCACACAATCCAAATCCAATCCGCAACTCCTCCAACTCCAATCCAACTAGTCGGCGAGATACAGTGATGCGATGCAGTGCACTCAACTTGTAATTTCAAGTCGAATCCAATCCAATGCTCAATCCTCGAGACTCTGAAACTGAAGATAGAAAGAGAAACTTGACGGAAGAACCGACGGTAATCACGCTCATCAGAGAATTACTACACGAACCAACTGCTCGTCTCGTCGTCAGTCGTTCATATCCTGAGCACAGTCCGGCCGCTGCCGCCCGTAGCTCACTGAACACCGCATCCAAATCCAAGCACGGCCCCTCACTTCGTTACACACATGCACACATCCACAGCCCCCTCCACCATCACCTCTACCCAACTCCACTATCCATCATACACAAATCCAACTGATTTCATTGAAAAATCGAAAAATGGCCTCGGCCTCGACTTTCGTCTCGTCTCCTCTCGTTTCACTCAATGTCTCAACGTCAACTGACTCAACCGTAGTTCACAGCTAAAGCTACACCAGAACGGGTTCACGTTCACAGTCAGACGGACGAATCGTAGGCTCCCTACACAAATTACAACCACAAATTCGAATGCATTCTACCTCATTCTACACGGGATAAAACTGACACAAGGCTAAAATAGCCGGCTGTGGTAAATCAAAACATTGGCACAACCATTAAATGTTGGTTGTTCTTACTGTTCGGTACACAAGAAGAAGATCAATCTCAATGGATCGGAGTAGATAATTATAATTAGTAAGGTTACCAGAAAGCATTCAAAGTATGAAAAACATTCCAAAGGCATCTGTATCATAGTCGCCAGTTTTTTAAGCCTTTGGTAACCTATTTAATCCATAAGCGCGAAACATTTTTTTGAAAAAGCATTAAAAGCATTTTGAACCCCAAACAAGAATTTTTTAGTATTTTGGAGGACATTTTCACGGTTTAAGATTTTATCTTCCCGCAACAGCTTCGAAAACTTTTGAAAACCTAAATAAAATATTTTTCAGAGGACTGAAATACTGAAAATGTCTTCATGGAGGAATTCGGAGGGATGAAAAAAATATTTGAGCATTTTCAGACTCAAAAAACGAATAGGTACTACTAGAAACGCGATAATAGCATTTAAAAGCGATAAACCATTTTGAGCTTGAAAAACCCTTTATTTTAGCATTTCCCAGCATTTATAGTATTTTTAAAAGTCTAAAAAGCATTTTTCAGAGGCAAAAAAATCATTTTTTTGGTCGCCTTAATAATTAGTGGTTAAGTACATGTGACAAACCCGTAGCAAAATAGGAGGAATTTGTCATTAAATTATTATTATTTTAAGCTTCTGCAAAGACTTTCTTTAATTATTTTTTATTTCGTTCGGAGCAAGGATTCTTGTAAACTTCTGAAATGATTGAGAGGCAGTGTAGGGGTTATAAGTATAAGAGCTGAGGCTGATTAGTGGCTAGAGGCTAGAGGAATAAATTATTACTAGGCAATATAATAATTATTGCACATTATATAATTGCAAAAAGCAGCATAATGAAACTCAGATTAAGTAATAGAGGAAAGTAGGAAAGATGTGAGAACTTACTCTAGCACAATTTTCAAGATTCACAGGAGACTTCATGCGTAGAAGACGTAATTAAAATTGAAATACCAAAATCCCATCGAAGCTTGATTCGCTTGGAGCATTTTCACAACAATGCATAATTAATTATTTGATTATTTACACGGATTATTATCCACTTACAGCGTGGGCGCTGGGTTACTTGGGGTACTGAATACTGAATTCCGGTTTTCCCTACTTGAAATTTTCCCTCTGCCTCTATTAATGCTTTCTCTACCTTCGCCACTTTTATTTTTTGAATTGCTTTAGACTTTAGATAATAGTTATGGGAAGGTATGAACAGTAACCAGTATTCCTTTCATAATTTCTTTTCACCCAAACCTTTCTAATAAATCATTACGCTGGTCGCGGATAACATCTCAAGCCAGTACTCCTTGTAACGCGGTAACATCAACAATCAACATCTAAATCTAAATCCACGTTCAGTGAGGGTTCATTGAGGTATTAATTCCTTATTTATTTCCAGTATACCCTTTGCTGGCGGCAGTTTCTAAAGGTGGTTGTAAATTCCAAATCGTGTGGTGTACGTGGTACTGTGGTACTGTGATGAGTCCGATGAGTGATGGTTCATTCTGTATGTGTAATACTGGCATATCTGGGGCAAATGTACACAATTCTGCTTTTTGGACCATGTACATAATTATGTAGTATTTAAATACCTTAAGTCGATTCTAAAAAACAGTACCTATCCTAACATAGTCGTTTTTAAAAATGGCAAAATGCGTTTATTTTATCTGATGAATACACAAATTAATGCATTTAGTTATTTTAAAAGGCGTAAACCATGTTATTTTTATGCAGCTTCGAAAACAACAAACATACTCCCTGTGCATTTAAAAGTGTGAAACACATCTTTGTGGTTCACTGAAAGTCATGTACTGTTTAATTATGTGCGTATAATCTGCAAAACGAATTTGTTTTTTTAAAAATTAATTAAAAGTATTAACCACGTGAATTAAATAATTATCATACTACAGTGTTTAACAGTGACTTAATAAAGTTTTTCTCTCTGCAAATAAGGGACTAGAAAAATGTTTTTCTTGCCTGAAATATCTTTTTTATCCCTCCAAATGCCACCATGAAGCCATTTTCAGAATTTCCAAGTCCTCTGAAAAATAATTTAAAATTGCGGCTTACGGAAGCTACAATTTTTGAAACGTTTTCAAAAGGCTGTCGCAGGAAAATAAAATCCTACGTCCTCCAAAATATTAAAATATAGTGCTTTTCATCTCGAGTATGATAAAAATGCTTTCTTGGAACTCAAACGCTCAAAATGCTTTCAATGCTTTTTATATTTTTTTTTCAAAAATATTGTTCCGGGTTTAAGGTCTGCCTAAAAAAGTGGCGACCACCATACAAATGCTTTGAGATTTGAAATGATTTTAATGTTAATTTTCTGGCCGGCTTAGTCATAATTATGATTATGATAAAGGACAGGCTATTTTGATCATTAATCATGAAACCAATTATGATACAGTGTCCACTAATTAGCACTGTAATTGTGTTTTGTTGATTGCATAAGCAATGTTTTTTCTGTGTAATTTTATAATTATAATTGCGTTCAGTTCGTTGTGTGAAAAAACGATTTTAGAATACAACAAGGGAGCAATTAGTTTTTTGCGGCACCCACCCACTTTGTGTGAGACATTGTTGGGGGACGCCTCTAGAGTTGGGAATGGATTTGGTGGTGGTCGCATCTGCTCGCTTGTCGCAAGAAGCAGTGAAGGGAAGAGAAGCTACGAGTGCAGTGATGACGACCTCCCCCCCTTGGCTCCACCAATGCGAATGTGGTGGTGTTGTGTGAGTAGGTGGCCCGGAATAATTTAGTCAATAATAAATGAACGAGGACTGAGTGCTGTGTGTGGATGCGCGCGCTCTGAGCTTTCTACTGTGGTACTGGAAGAGACTGCTGTGGCTCGCTGTCCCAGTGGATGTTGCGTGGACTTTGTACGTGAAGCAAGTGGAAGTGGGACTGTTCTCTGCAAACAGTCTGACGCTCTTGTATATCTCTCTCCCCTGCACATCTTACGACAGGCTGAGTTGTGGCGTCGTCCAGGAGAGTTTACGGATTTTTCTCTCTGACAAAAATTTAACGTGCTCAAAAATGAGTAGAAATTACAATTACTCCAGCGACTCATCATTCCATGTGAAACTTGTCCAAAAGTCCGGATTATTGGTTTGCTGAGGGTGTCGAGAGGAAAGGATTGTGGGCATTCTGGCCGGTACGACTACGACCAGAGAAATCATCATGTAGTCAGTATTTCCAATTATTTTTCCATTTCGTTCGTTCGTTGTTGTTGTCGTCATTGTCCTTTGCTTTCCTTCGGTCAACGGTTCGGTTTGATTTCCCTTGGCTTGGTCATCGGTTCTAGTGTAGAAGACGAGTGGGATTTTCACGTCTAGCTACGGTTACGGTTTACTCCACTCGACGTTACTCAAATAATTCCCAACACCAATAACAACAACTGGTATCAAATCAAGAGCCCAACAACCAAACGGAGCAAGATCTGTCTAATCAGAGTCAAAGATAGACACAACAGTCAATTGTCATTGTCAATCGTGTACAGTCAGTTCATTCAGTCAAGAGTACGCCACTTAAGTACATTGACAGGCAAGTGCCAGTCAATGCATACCGTCTAGTAGCAAGTAAGTGCATATGAGTATCGCATTTGATTGCAATTATAGTTTTTCTAATAGCGCCCCTAGTTCAAATTGATAATGGTTTTCGGAAACTGAAGAAGGAGACAAGTGTCAATAAGATACTCAAGTCCAAGTGTGACTGGTGGTGTGGAAGACTCAAGGGTTTAGATTTGGGATATTTGGAAATTGGTTCGGATGTCAGGTTAAATCAAGATTAAGTTAAGTAAGTATTCCTCGTTCTTGACGAAGGAATCGAAGGAAGAAGCAGACAGAATATGATGATATGATTAAGGTGTTATCCATGGAAGTACCAGGCAGGAGGACCAGAACGACGAGCTAGAAGTACTCAAGACTACTGTTCCTAGTTTCTACTTGTGCTACTGCTAGTACTACGGACTTCAGTTACTGTACTGCTGCGTTCCATGTCGATTCCTAACTCGGTTCAATTGACATACTTTTTTCTTTACTCGCAGACATTGTACTGGGATTGCAACTTGCACAAGAGCTACTAGTCACTAGTAGTACCATTGCATATATGGTTGGGATGATGATACGACGCGAATGAAAGAGAAGGAGAGGGGGAGAAGGTAAACAAGAATTGGTATAGTGGGTCTGAAGATACAGTTCGACAACCATAACTTCGGTTCTGTACGTACCTACCTATATCACATATACAGCTGAGGAGTGGAGAATGTCTTCGTGGGAACCATACAACGCGGCAACTACACTCCCTATTCCTCAGAGTCTCAATCTTGCACCTGTTCCTGGGGTTCATAGAGGGAACTTGAATCATCATAACTCGCTCCAACACAACCTCGGTCCGCCAGTATCGTCAGGACCAGGAGGGCCGGCACACCACCACACGCAGCAGCCACCACCACCATCCATTCATCACCAGCATCATCCGCATCCACATGGTCTCCATCATCATCTGCACCACGGACATGGACAACCAACCAGTCCGTCTCCGCTAACTGCCTCATCCTTCGGTCTGGGTCTCCAGCATAATCAAAGTCAACTGTCCATCAGTCACAGTCCACATTCGATTCAGAATTTATCACCGCCATATCACAATCAACAGCAGCAGTCCACACAAATACCAACTTCACCATTGCCCCTGCAACATTCTCATCCACACTTATCTTCCTTCCATCATAATCCACAGCAGATAGGCTCTCCTCCTGTTGTGTCGCATCCTCATTTATCCCAGCATCAACCCCAGCATCATCATCTCCATCAAATACCCTCGACGATCCAGGCATCAGGTCAGTTGTCTTCGGTCGTTACATCGTCCACATCGCCAGGACTTGGAGGGTCGATCCCGATCAGTGTGACCCACCCTGTCCATCCACTTCCACATCATCCGTTGGCCGTACAGGGTCATCCACACTCACTTCAGAGCCCGCTCCAGCATCCACAACATCTTCCGCACACGCCTCAGTCTTTGTCTCACCAGCAGCTACCACCGCATCCTCACTCAGGCAATAATCCATCATCAGCATTGCCACCTGGTCTTAGTCCTGTTCAACTCCAGTCGCATCAACATCCTCACTCTCTACAGTTGCAAAATCAGAGTTTAAACCAACCATTTAATCTAAAGCCAACCAACTCCCCGAATCCTGTTACTGGACCATTAACTCCTGCTCCCGTACCACATGCGCCACAGGTGAGACTTATGTCTTGTGTGATTCAGTTGTTGGGTTAGATCTTAAATTCGTATTTACTTGGTAATGATGAGAAAGATGACGAGTCTGACCACAATGTATTTCTCAGTTGGTTCCGCTCTAAAGGTTCTCTTTAGATATAGCGGAATAATATGAGAGAAATTCGTGGGTTTATGACTGATCTGAGGCATTTGTCTGAACCATGATTATGTTTCTACACCCACACCACGTGGCTTGCGGTGTTTAAGCATGCTGGTGTATACCATGCCATGCATGCATGCGCTGGGGCAATGGTAGACACGGTAGTAAGTATTTCCGCTAGGTGTAAGGTTCAGTACTGGCGTGGTGCGTTAACAATTCTTTTTCATTACCGATTCAAGGGATCACCAGCGATCAATCCGTTCAGCAATGGACCTGGCGGCCAAGAACATGATCTTCCCCCAGAACTATTGTCACTGGGGTGGAGAAAGTTTTGGAGTAAGAGGGAAAACCGATGGTATTTTTGGAATTGCCAGAACGGAGAATCCTTGTGGGAAGTGCCACCTCTACCTTGCCGACCGCATCAGACAGGACTTGGTCATCCCTCCCAGCCCGGGCATCATGTGGTAAGATTCAATGCAATTGTTGTGAACAAGTAGGCAGATCTGTGATAAAATATATGCCGAAGTGTAGGGTTTAGGTAGTTTTTCTTGACTCATTTGGCTTCCTCTATATCGATTTGGTTATGATGATAACGATGACGAGTCTGATCACATTAAAGATTTTCCTGGCATGAGTTCCTTCAGTAAAGGTTTTCTTTACTATAAGTTGGAAAGTTTTGTGGAGAGTCCTGTGAATTGCAATGACTGACTTGAGGCATTTGTCTGAACCTTAATAAAACTAGGAGTTGCGCTATAAGATAAAACTTGAACTAAAAGTTAGTAGGTATCTGCACTTGGAGTGTGAACTATTGTATTTATTATTCGAAGCAGTCAGCTTGACGTGACTTTTTAAGCGCTAAGTACTGATTCTTGAATGAATTTTATCTAGTATGACCCCTTAACCGATCCTCTTGGAATTCAATGTGGGAATGGACCTCCGGCTGGCAATTTGGGTTTGAAAAGGCGAGTATCGTCTGGAGACACGTTAGGAAGCCCATCTATAAAGAAGTTTATTTTGGCGTAAGTTGTCCCTACTGTGTCGTCAAGCGTTGGTTGTGTGTTTCTACGTTCATCAGGCAGACTCGTTAGGTCAAAAATAATTTGTAAATAATTTTATTCTTACAGAGGTCCATGGGATTTGGAAATTAGTTCCAACGTGTTTGTTCCTGATGCGTCCATGCCTCAGAAACATTTGCTACCACCACATCCTGAAATCGAACAATTAAGAGCTCAGTTAGTTGCTAAATTACGGCAGTGTTATCAGCAAGCTTGCCATTCTCGTGAAACCATCGATGCTCCTAAGGAGTCGCTTAATAGGTACTAAATACTAACGAGTACAGATCCGTGGACTTTGTATTTTACGGTGGGTGATTTCCTTCAGTTCTTGGTCACTAATGGTAGATAATTTTTTTTATACAGATGGTTTATGGAGCAGAAAATAACCGATTTGAGGGGAATCGATCCTATATTTCCAACGTGTGAGAATTCCGAAGGAGTAGTCTCGAGCTCCATGCTGAAAGAAATCATGAATGATATTCCTATAAAGTTGATTAAATCAAGGTATACGGGTGATGCTAGAAAGCAACTTTCTAAATTCGCCGAAGCGTGTAAGAGAACCGTGGAAACTAGGTACGTTAAAGTTGCATAGCATGTTGCTCGTCTTTCACTCCTTTTGCTCCAATGCACCTGGTAGTAAACATTAATGACCATTGCAGGAATACATCTTGCGACGAGGCACGGAAAGTAGTGAAGTGGAAGGTAGAAGAAACATTTTCATGGCTTCGAGCCACAGGTAATGCTTCCTACGAAGCACTAATGGAGCGATTAGCTCATTTGAAAGATACCTGTCAGCCACACGTTCATGCAGCTGCCAAATCTTCTGTCGAAGGAATCTGTAAGAAGATGAGCATACTCTCGAAACAGTATTCACAGCAAGTCAGAGACGCGCATCTCAAGCTATTCGTAGATCCTCAGAATGTCAAAGTTGAAGGAGAACCAGTAAGTTCATGCGTTTTTAATTCTTGTTATACTTCTAAGTAAATGCATTAATTACTGCATTTGTAGCGTTGTAGTTGTTGTTTTATAAGTGATAATGGTTAATTTTGGTATCTTCTCTACGTAGGAAAAAGGAAAATTTCGGTGTTATTCTGCTCAGTGTGGACCTTACGTATTTACTGAAGCGGGTCGGTTGCCCACAGTGGACTTTTTACAAACGGACCGTGACCATGCTGCATTGAAATTTAAGAATGATGCTGTCCGAATTAGCACACAGTATTTACAAAAACTGGTATGAAGTTTGTCAAGTTGAGCTTTAAATTGTCAAGTCTAAGTTAGTAAGTTTAGTTTAGAAATAGTACTGTCGAATTATACTTGCAAATATTGGTTTTGATTTGATTTGAACAGGAGCAGTTGTACCGATATCATTCTATTGATGACCGTAAATTCGAATTTTTCTTAGTTCGTTCCTATTGCCTTTTAAAACGCTACAATGCTTTTTGCGAAGACTTCATTGCTTCGCAGAGCACACAAGGTACGACTACATATTTCCTTTAATTTTCTGTATTCGTATTTTTTGTTTCTACACGAGATGGTGTCGTGAATTTAAATCTTGACCATGTGTATTACAGGGTCTTTGCCTGTACCTGTATTCGAGTCCATACAAAGAAATTTTGGAGTAACTTTTGAGTGTTTCTCATCTCCGTTCAATTGTTACTTCCGACACTACTGTTCTGCATTTGCGGATAGTGACGGTTACTTTGGTTCCAGAGGATCCTTCTTTGACTTTCATCCAATTGCCGGATCTTTTGAAATGAATCCACCGTTCTGTGAAGAAATTATCATTGCAGCTATTTCTCACGCTGAGGAACTTCTAGGTAACCTTGTAATTGTATGATATTCACAAGAAGTCTTGTAAGATTTGCAATTAATCCCCGGGAAAGTAAAAATTTTCAAGTTGTTGTGTTAATTTGAAAGAAATGTTATAAGATAAAATAATAGCGGTATACCCACTGCATTACAGATCTCACAGATTTCAGATCCTACAGTCACGTTGGCATGGAGACCTGTGGAAAATTGTAGCGGCACTCGAATTGGGCACTCGCTACAATTCT
>JAAXYX010001207.1:0-25383 GCA_036851915.1 Ptenothrix huangshanensis | reverse complement strand
TGGTATGGGTGGATAATTAACGATTCTAGCTGTGAAGCCGTATTTTCTTTCTCAGTTAAAAAACTACAAGTTTGCGGACGCGATTCGAAGAATCCACGAGCAGCACGATGAAGCAAGTCGTGTAGACTGGGCGCAGTTCATCAACGACAAAAGTCTTCTCGACTCCGTCTTCTTCGTAAGTGGTAACAAACCCCACCTTCATCTATAAACAATTAATTAATTAATTAACGTCTCATGTGTTGTCGTTCTCACGAATCCTCTCTTAATATGCATAGGTGTCCAACCATCACGAATGTTAGTTTGCCCCCTGCCCTCCTTCGGTCCCCTCCCGCAAAGAGCGGGAGGCGAGGGTTTGCGTTATTAAAAATAAGGAGGGGCGGGTCAGAGCTTACCCGGCTCACGTTCCCAATTTTAAAGAGGGGAGGGGGAGGGGAAAATGTTTTGGACAGCTATGATTGTATGAGTCACATAATCTTATGTAATTCTAATTTACTGCATTCATTCGATGACAGAGACACGTGGCGAGGAAGACTCCGCGAATGATTCAAAGTAGGCCGATCGGTTGCTTCACGACATTTACATCGTTTTCGCTAGAAACCGATAGCCGTAAGTTCCTTAAATATTACATATTCGTTATTCCCATTCGTAATATTCAACTTTGCATTCATTTTTATTCCTTTACTTGTAGTCGTTCCCATTTTCACGTATTATTTGCAATTATTGTGAATTATTTCTTGCTTAGATTATTACGAGAAAACCATTCGCAGCAACTTTCTGCGGGAGCGAGGTAATGCATGTCTAATGGCAAAGCAAATGGCAACACATAATTATTTATTTATTATTCTGATTAATAGACACACTATAATAATTATTATTTGACAAATTATTCATTGCTTCGTATATCTGACACTTATTAATGAGCACAAAAAATAAATGCTCTTATTCATCAACCTGTTTTTATTTAATTTACCATTTCCAATTGCATTCTAAGATTTTATCCTTTTGATTTTTTTCATTTCAGATTTCCGTCGAAAATTGATCTCATTGAACCAGCGGAGTCCATGTTTGTAATAAAATCATTTACGCACACCGTATAATGCAAAGAAATTAATTATTTCACTAGTTATTTCAAATAATCGCTGTGATAATTCGATTGTTTGATCACTGAGTAGATATGGAAAGCGACAAACAAGTGGTGGATACGAGCGGAATACAAGAAGATTCATTGACCGAGTCGCCCTCCTCAGTCTCAGTCTCGTTTGCTCCCCAGCTCTCTGGAAGTTCGGATCCGGATTTCGTGCCGTCATCCATTTTGAAACAAACGAGAAAGTCACTGGATGCCGCATCCGAACTTACTGTTGCTCCGGTCTTTAACAATTTAGGTAGAGTACAATTGCCTCCATTGAAATTATTCGCTGTAATATACAGTCAATACATAGTCACGGAAGAATGATCAGTTTTTGTTTTTGGGCTATTGTTTTTAATGAGCGCAGCGCTTGCAGGAGACAGCCGGGTTCGTTTGATCGAAACGGACGACGAGGTGAAGTTGGTTGACGACCTGGTGAAGAGAAAGAGCAAGAAAATTCAGTTCAAAGAATCCTTTTTGTTCCCCTCGTCCACCCATTTTTCTAATAATATCGAGTTGGAAATGATGGTGAACAATGCCAAGTTGAAAGACTACTTTTCCAGCTTGTCGTCCGTCAACACGACCGTCATGTCGGATACCATGTCCGACGAACTTCGGTCCATTAAGATCATCGACGATCGACTCAAGCACTACTTCGGCTGGATGGTTAATTCGGCCATAGACAGTGACAGCATTAACTCTGACGAGTCGCATACATTTTGGGAAGAGTACAATCTCCAGCTACAAATTGCTATTGGGAGAAAAATCAAGTTGTTCAAGAATCAAATATTCCCCTTGACAAAATACTCTTGGCCCTTTATCATAGTCGCATGGTTCACTTCCGCTGGAGCCATCTTTTCGCTTTCCAAACTCACAAATGACTTTTCGACCATACAAGCCGTAAGCAGTGGGTTTACACTTTTCAATCTACAGTTCCAAATTCCAACTAATGATCAAGAATGTAGTTTTTAACTTTGAGTGATACTTGAAATGAACAGGAATACATTAGCTTGGACTTCAACGCCGTAGAATCAAAATCGAAAGAATACATTCTTTTGGCCGCTGCAACTTCATTTATTCCATTCATTCAGGTAGTAATCATTTCAAGTTTAATCATATTAAGCCATTATTTGTATTTATTAGAAAAAGCGGAATTTGTGGACAGCCCAGCTCATTAATAATGCTTGTGTTCGGCATTGGTGGTTGACATAGTTGAAATAATTTGAGCTCGGATGAGATGGAAGACAGGAAAATGTGATAGTGATGATGATCCCTGATTGATTTGTTGGTTGGCAGGAACTTATCTTGGGGTTCGGAAGTTATTGGGCGACACAGAAGCTTCGCGTGTTGCTCTTCAAGTCCTTCTTGTACCAAAGTCTGGAATGGTACGATGCGACTGAAAATGATATAACTTTTCTGGGGGACAGTTTGGCTACGGATACGGCAGCTTTCCAATCAGTAAACTGCTAATCCATCACCTTTCCTTAAATATTTAATTATCACTTGACTTCAGCAATTTGTGACTGAGCTCAGTTGTGGTTTGCGTCGTACTCTTTGTTTGTTGTTGGTTGTGTGAAGGTAGTTTTGCTGAGTTCCATCACCCTCACCTACCTTCTCGTTTTGATTGGGTTCATGTTGCGCGAAGCAGTCCACCCGTTTATGATAGGGAAACACCCTGAAGTCCTCCACCTTATCCTCTTTCTCCCGTGGTTGGTTCTTGCGCGCTTCATCAGCGGGCGATTTACGAGACGCATCGCTCATTGGCTTAATGTGTGGCTTGAAAAGCCTAAAGAGGTTACCTCATTTTTAATTTATAATTTATAATATGTAAGAGTCACTAATTAAACCCAAGTAATTCCTTAATTCCAATTCAAGCATCACGTGCCTAGCTAATTAATCCCGATACTCGCTTTTCTTAGATTATCTTTGACTGCTTGACCAACATCAAAACCATCATAATCCTCGGCCTGGAGGAATATTTCACGGACTTGTTTGCGCACACTTATGACCGCTCATTGTAATCCTTTAAATGTCACTTTAACGCTTCATTCTGTCATTCGTTGGTAGCAATAGCCATAAGTGTTAATGCAGACGTTTAGTAGAGTCGGCATAGATAGAGGATTAGGACCCTTACGAACAATAATTGTAAATTAAATGTAAATAATGATGGATGCTACTTGATACTTGTGATACACTCAACAGACGCTACATTGGCATCGTCATCGCTTTCCGTTCATTTACTGTTGGACTGTCGAGTGCTGCGGTTTTTGTGGGCATAGGTTTCTGGGTTGCCGTTGGCGTTTCCTACGCAAATAACAACTCGTATGAGAACTTGTTCGTCTACATGTAGTAAGTCAGAGCTTTTCTCATTACATCACCTCAAAGTCGTATTCTGCGCCGGGTTTAGCTTGTGTTTTGTAACAGCTGCTCAGGTCTTGTCTTTGGTTCCAGTGCTCTCAACTTGATCTACGTGACTATTCACCCAATTGGCTACGGTTTGGCTATGATCCCGGACAGCATTGATTTCAAGACATGGGTCACGAGATTGGCCGAAGGCTCGCAAGTTTTGGCGCAGCGTAGAAATTCCCTCAAGCGTTTGAAAACGGTTCGTAATCCTCGTTAACTATTACCAGTCTTCAGGGATGGTTTAATCAAGTTCTCAAAAGAAATCTGATGAGCTACTTATAAATAAATTGTGGTTGACTTTGACAGGTGGACTTGTTGGCAACACAAACTGCTCCCACTCTGCTTTTACAAGACGTCAAGTTCGCCCACTCCTCTGCTCCCGGCTTGTTCGTCTTGAACGGAGTTACGATGGAGTTCCCTTCAGGGAAATACGTCGCCATCGTGGGTCCTGATGATTCCGGGAAATCCTCGTTGGTGAACATTCTCCTCAATCTCTATACTCCCACCCAGGGTTCTGTGGTAAGTGCCCTCCTACGAGTACAAAAGCGTCGGCAGGAGTAGGTTTTGGAGGCCAAGGCCAACAAAAGGTTTTTGGCAGTGTAAAACACTAGAGATACGTCGCCGTTTTTTGTTTATATGTTGTTGCTTTTTCACGAAATTTACACAAAGCAGATGCACTTTTTTTTAACACGCCTGCGCATAAAATTCCAGCCGACGCTAGTGTTTCCGTGTTTCACTATCATTTGTCTTGTAACTGTTATAAACCAGAATCAAAATTGGTGAATATTATATAAGAAAAATGATTTTGCTGATGGGAGTGAATTTATGCGTGGTGTGGTTGTGGTTAGATGATAAACAACGTGGACTACAAGGACTTGGAGAGAAAGTGCCTGAAGCGAGTGATTGGGTGCGTGGACCAAGATCCGATTTTCATGCAGCACTTGAGCATAGCGGAGAACTTGGCTTACGGCCGGAGCAACGTTACGATGACCGAGATGAAAGCAGCCACAAAACTCGCTTGCATCGACTCCATCGTCGAGGCCTTTGAACACGTCAGAGCTTATCCTTTTCTCTTCTCCTTCATCTTTTCTAAAGGAAATTGTGCTTGTGGGTTGTGGGAGTGTGAAGATGTGTGTTTGTGTAAGTAGAAATACGACACGAAGCTGGAGGAGCTTTCGGAGACGCCCGAGACTTTCGTCTTTCGTCAGAGACTGGCTGTGGCTCGGGCAGCTGTTGACGACCCGCAGATTCTGATCGTGGACGATGCGACGGTGTCCGTTGACTCTCACAACAGTGCGCTGCTGCACACGTCGCTGATGCGTCTCCGGGAAGGAAGGACTCTGATCGTGGCGTCGAGGAGAATCAAACCGATTTTGAATGCCGATCTGATCTTCGTTCTGCGTGACGGTTGCGTCGTGGAGAAGGGCACGGACAAAGAGCTACGAGCCCTCAGGGGTTTCTACTACGAACTCTTTGTTTCCCAAGTCCTCTACGAAACGAACGAGGCGCATTCGCATGAACGAGATTCCTTGGTGCCGGATTACTAGTGACAGAGACTCCGGTGTTATTTTTTAATTGTTAAATGACTATTAGTAATCAGTGAAAAGGTTTGTTTGTGCAGGTGAGCTGCTGAAATGAGTTAATGAGCATTTCGAGTATTTTTTATGTACGGAACGGGAACGGACATCCCAACGTTCGCAAGTGAACGATGTAAAGTGGAGATGCAGTGAAGTGTAATTAATTGCCAAGCAGCAAGTGTCAATGGCGAGTCTAGGTGTATCTGAAGTAGGCGACTGCCTGTATGAGAATTTAGAAACCGCGAAATATTAGGCCTATTCTAGCTGTAACGTACGTAGGTGTAGGCCACGTATGTCTAGGAGTACGAAGAACTTAGAAAGACAAAATGACACTGCACGATTTAAGATGTTATGCATTTTTTTAAAAAATGTATGGAAAAAAGACAGGCTTTTAAAACTTAACGCAAAAGAGACTCAGTTGTTTTGCACAAAATGGCTAGCTTTTTTAAATACACAAAAAAGATGCATTTTTTCTATATAGTTACACGCAAACGACGCAGTTTTTTTAAAACTTCACACGAAAGCGAAGGAGTTTTTTTTGACATTTCAGGAATTTTATGACATTTATCATGATAAATGAAATCTCGCCTATTGGGTATTTTCTAGCAGCCCCTGGTACTGGCGAAGGAATTATGCCAGCGAGTAAATTGATATTTAGACGACAATTGCAAGCAAGCACTGAATGGATGACGGGAGCATATTCGATAGGAATATTTAATTGCGTACCTTTCAAGTTAATTTACCTTTTAATTACGTTGTATTCAATAAAGAAAGTATTGAAGAATTATTAGACACGTTCGTCAGAATTTGGAAGCTGTGAATGTGGTTGTGTGTTGGACAGTATATAAAAGTTATACGTTCCTACACGGTAAAAAAAGAAATAGAGCTTTCAGTAAAAATAAAAAAATAATATGGCTATCTGTTCATCGTAACATTCACCTCAGTACTTGAAAATTCGGTCGATAGAAAATCCGGTTTTTTTTTCAAGTAAAAGTGTATAAAAATACATCAAATCAACTGACAATAATTTTATATGGGCTTCTACGCCAAGTATAGAAGATAGTCCACCTATTTTACTTTCTTCTTTATCTGACGAAAAATGTAGTAGAAAATCAAACTGTTTTGAACAACTACAGCAACAACAGAGCACTAGCGTCTCAATTCATTTATTCACGAAAGGAACTAATCCAATGTGTGGAGTGTGGATCATAAAATGTCTAGACTGAGTATGTGAAACAAAAACAAGGATATAACATATACTGTCATACTGTCTGGACTTATGATGCAGGTATTTCTATAGGAAGTTAACGCCCCTTTTGAAAAACAAGCAACCAGCAAAGCAATACATTCACACAGGCATAATAATTATATGTAGGTACATATTTACTGCAAACAACAATACAGGCCAAAAAGGTACAGTATAAAGAAAAGATTGTCGTTCCGACCATCAATAAGGAAATATTTTAGAATTTATAAAACACGTTAAAAAATAAACAATCATTTGGTTTATATACAGAAAAGTTGAATAAAAAACTCAGCAAAAAATGCAGTTTGAAGTTTGATGATTTAGCAGTATATTCAATCCAATCCGTGCTTTGGTCGACAAATGACTGGGCACGGAAGAAGAAGCTTTGGAATTACACCTCTTAAATGAGGTTTTCCCACAAACTCGTGGTGTCATGGTCATGGCGTTTCGAAGAAAATGGGACGTCGTCGGGAAAATATCGTTGAACCAGTCGCTTAAGTAGCTATCGTGGATTAGCATCCGTCGTTTGTATAATTACTTGCCGCAAACTCCAGCAATAGTTTCTTGGTCATTGGTCGCTTAAACCCTGCGCTGCGGGCTAGAATATTATCAATTCAAAATTGAATCGTTGCTTCGACAGAAAACCAAATTGCAATTACTATGGTATGAAAAAACACATTTTTTTAAATTTAGACAAAAAAGACGCAGTTTTGTAAAAATATAAACACAAACAGTTTTTTGAAACTATCACAAAAACAGATGCCATTTTTTAAAATTATCACAAAAACAACTGCCGTTTTTTAAAATTTACACCAAAACATATGCCGTTTTTTTTAAATTTACACAAAAAAAGATGCCGTTTTTTGTTTACACTAAAACAGATGCCGTTTTTTGAAATTTACACTAAAACAGATGCCGTTTTTTGAAATTTACACTAAAACAGATGCCGTTTTTTGAAATTTACACCAAAACATGCCGTTTTTTTAAAATTTACACCAAAACATGCCGTTTTTTGAAATTCACACAAAAACAGACAACTTTTGAAAGGCACAAACACAAGCATTTTTTTAACATATGAACAAAAACATGCCATTTTATAAAAATTCACACTAGAAATCAACCAGTTTTTTCAACAGGTCTAATATATTCCGGATAATACGAAGGAAATTCTAGTAAAATTCCTTCCGGCGCTAGTGCATAATAGTTGTTTACTTGACTCGCAAACAGAAGTTGGTTTCTTATAGTTGCTTCAACATTAAGGCATAGCTTGTATTTGTAAGTATTAGCACCCGAAATTCCCCTTATTTTATTTGTGCTACGTGAAAGGGATGATCTCGCATCGCATGAAATTCAAAATCCCTTGCTTCAACTGCATCTTTTTCACGTTGTGTCAGTCGCCCGTCAAGATCCCTCACTGCAAATTTCTTAACCGTGGTGTCTCCCATTGGCAAAAATCTCCATGTCTGTCATTGGGTGAACTTTACTAACGTCCTTCCCAATGCTAATACAGGTTCATTTTATCAATCAGTAATTATTCATAAGTTAGTCATTTAGGAATTACTGTTCGTGTTGGAATTAATTATGGTACCTAGTTCAGGTAGCTGGCCCAAGTCGCAGTTGAAAAGACCATCATCAGTTTTAAAAAATCGGTGAACTACTATAGCCACTATAGTTATTTCCAAAAGTACACATGTGCTTATGTGTACATAGTGCGAGTACACACATGAATTATTGTAATAATAAATAACTCATCATTGGACATATAATTATGTAACAAGTAATTGTATTACGCAAAAAACTATGGAAACCTTGAACTCTTGGAACAGTCGCAAAAGCTTCTTAGGAAATTCTTGTATCCGCCCAATAATTCTAGAATGGAATATTTTGCAGTAAGATATAACAAAAATGTCTTTAATGAATTTTACAAAGAACGACATAATCCAACAGTCTCACATGACTCGTCAGCAGTAGCAGTAGAAAGTCAATTAGATTTCGAAGCCATTTAACTAACTTTGTAATGTTTAAAAATACACTGCCTTCTTTAAGATATTCACGAAAACGACGCATTTTTTTACACTTAAACGAAGTAGTATTTTAAAATGTACACGAAAACGAGGCAACCTTTTTAATTTTGCAAAAAAACCGCATGCTCCTGTACTTATGCTTTTTTCGATTCCCATTATGCTTTCGATACTTTTTTAAAATCCTATTAAATACTATGCATTTCGTGTTTTTTGAAACCTCATGCCTTTTATTTGTTTTCGGAATCTCCTTATGCTTTTTATTAAGTTCTTATTTGCCGAAAAACTGCCGCTTTCAAATCAACTTTCCAAAGCTACCTCCTTCAGAATATGTGCTACTACATGTGTATGTACTAGAAAATCATTGTTTTGCCCAACAATAACCACAACAATACACAAGCAACTCAGAACATTCATTCACAAACAAAGGGATGGAATCACCGTGGGTAATAATCATAAAATGTCTAGACTGTGTGTTTATGGAAACAATGAGTTAATACCGTCTGGACTGATTCTATAGGCATTTGTATGGGAAGTGAACGCCCATTTCAAAACAGGGGTCCTTTTGTCTAGCATCATAAAAGTGTGTTCTTCAGGTAAACAATCAAATCAGGTAATTAAATGGATTCACATATTCATTCAGTTCCGTATGTTTACCCCACTTTGGACTTTGGATTAGGATTAGGCCTGGGGCTCTGACTTTTGGCTTATGGGTGAAAATTGGAACTGGGACTTTGGAGAATCGCAGATTGCAAGTTAAACATGGAGATGAAAAGAATGAATTGAAAATTCAAAAGGCTGTCACTCAACGCCATGTCACAATACTGTGCAAATGGAGAGCGGATTAGAGACAATCAGACACTGGCGCCGTGTTCACAATTTATGCATTAATTATTCAAAATCCCTTTCCAATTTGCCCAACATACCGTGGGAAAATCAAAAATCGTCTCATCGTCTGGCTTCTCGCCTTGATTTAATTTCCTAAAACACTTTTCTGTTTACTTTGACTTGACTTTAGTTTGACTTTTTGACTTGAATTGATGTTTTGATTTGTAAATGGTACACAGTAGCAATTTTACACATGATAATCTCAAAGTGGGTGTGTGTATGAATAATTCCAACTCTATAAGTAGACGTTCCGGTTACATCTCCCTTAGTAACTCCTTCACCTTCTGACTATCAGCTTGTACTTTTTCCACACAAGAGATTTTCAAAAAATTGTCTCTTTCGTGATTACAAACCGTTTTAAAATCAAAGTTCAGTGTCTGCATCTTAAACAGTGCAACTGTGAAGTAATTGCGTCGTTTTCTTGCGAATTCTAAAAACTTTGCTTCGTTCTAGTGTACATTTAAAAAACTGCCATTTTGTTACTAACCAAAAAAACTGCATTGTTTTCATACAAATTTTTAAAAAACGGCATCGTTTTCGTGTTTGTACACATATTTTTTAAAAAACACGGTCAGTTTTGTGTAAATTATAAAAACCGCGTCGTTTTCGTGAAAATTTAAAAAAAACTTGCGTCGTTTTCCTATAAATTGAAAAAACCGCGACGCTTTTTCCTATAATTTAAAAAAACCGCGAAGGTTTTTCCTATAAATTAAAAAAAACCGCGAAGTTTTTTCTATAAATTAAAAAAACTGCATCGTTTTCCTACAGATTAAAAAACACTACTACGTTTTTTCCCCATAAATCAAAAAAACTGCTACGTTTTCTTGTCATTTTAAAAAACTGCGTCGTTTTCCAGTAAATTAAAAAAACATCATTTTTTTCGTATATTTTTAAAAATCCTTCGTAAACCTACACAAACTTAGCTTCGGTTAATTACGCTACTCTTTTGTCTTCATTGTTCGACTCCAATCACAATCCAATTATTCCAAACTGCAAGCAATGTTAAAAGATTCGTCGATGAAAATCGCATCTTCTTCGAGCGACATCAAAATCACCTGCTACGGAGACATCGACTTGAGGAAGGAATACGCCAACGCTTCGAGACTCCTGGCGGAATTTCGGTATCCCGAGGCCCTCATTGCGACTCAGGATATCCTCCGAAAACTCGAAGGCTTTAGAGGAGCTCTGCATCCAGAAATGATTAAGTGTAAGAATGTCTTGGCGAAAATCCTCCTCAGTTTGAACAGACTTGAGGAGTGTCTCGCTGTGGTGAAGGAGGTGAAGGAGAAGGCGGAAGAGTGTCTGAGTCACACTCATCCAACAACCATAGCAGCCAAGATCCACCACGCGGGAGTTCTGTGGCAATTGGAGAGACTACCCGAGGCGCTGGAAGCCTACGGGGCAATCCTGCAACTTCTCGATCACAAGGATGCAGCTAATTTCGGAGACATTTTGTCCATTAATAATTCCATAGCGACTATACTCGTGATCCTAGAGAAATTCGACGAAGGCCTTGAGCTCTACTGGAAGCTTTTGAAGCAGGAGGAAGAACTCGCGGGGCCAATGCATCCCGAAGTTATTCAGAGGAAGATACAAATCATTGTGACATTTTATAAGAAGGGGGAATGGTACACTTCCGGTGTGATGGCCGAACAGGTTCTGCACTCCTTAAGGCAAAGTAATAATCTCCTAACAGATTACTGGGAGGAAGTTTGCTTCATCAACAACATTTACATTCTTTGTCTACACAAGTTTCACCAAGCAAGGTAAAGTATTTTTGATGGATTCAAATTCTTTTTTAGAGATTTTCGTAATTATTTTGACTCTTATAGAAGTGGACACACAGTTATTGATTTCGTTAAGAAATTATGCTTAAGGGATCCGTTCTTGGCAGACATTGCATTGCGATTTCGTCTGTAAAGATAGACAGTAGGTCAAGTGAAATAGTAGAAGTAGAATTTGAAAACATTAATCCGCTCGTGGGTTTAGTTTTATGTAGTTTCGGACATTTGCCGACTCCTGCACAGTACAGGCAGACTTTTGGCGATGTACGCATTTTGTAAACATTTTGAAGTGGCAGCCACACGGGCGAACGGTAGACGCTCTATTCTTTCAAAAAGACAGTTGTGGTAGGTGGACTTTTATTACGATTAGAAAAAGCATATGGAAATGGTTATCTTTTTGAGTTGCACTCCGGTATGGCAGCGCCCACAGGATTTTTTTTCGTGTAGGCATGTTGAAAAAACTGGATCTAGTCTAGTGTAAATTTTCAAAAAACCTGCGCCACTTTTTTATGTCATTCAAAAAAGTGCTTCTTTTGGGTGTATATTTCAAAATAAACTGGGCGTTTTTGTGAAACTTTAAAAAAAGCACGTCTTTTTTATGTAAATTTTAAAAAAGTTAGGTGTTCTTTGTAGAAAATGAAAAAACTGAGTGTTGATTTTGTGTAATTTTAAAAATACTTCGTCTTATTTTTGAGTGATTTTAAAAAACGGCGTCCTTTTTGTGTAATTTAAAAAACTGCGCCTTTTTTGAAGAACTCTTAAATTCGGTATGTAGTGTAGTTTTAAAAAAATATCCGTCAGGACGCTACTGTTTTACATTCATCCTTAAAATTAAAATGGTTTCGGTGGAGGTGGAGATGCAATGTTTTAGTAAAAAATGTTTTACAATAATTAATTAGATCGAGTTTTTAGCCATCAGATTATGCTTACAAATCTTCCTGGAAATGTCCGTGTTTTATACATGCGGCGTTATTTTTATTTTTATTCCTTGAATGATGCGTTAATTCTTGTTTACCTAAATCTGGAGAGTATTCCTTGAATTGATTGTTGTTTTCTTTGTATTTCCATCACCTTATAATTGACTTGTTGATTTCTCCAGGAGCGAAGCTGTAATTGGAGTTGGAGGCGGAGTTGGAGGCGGAGCTAGTGAAGATGGAAGTAAAGCTGGAACTGCACCTGGAATTAGACCTGAATCTGCCAACGACTTTTCGACAGCCCCCTCCTCTATAAAGGGCCAAGGTTGTCAAAAACGTGGACGGTTTCCTGACTCCGCAACGGATCCTCGTGGACTGAATAATTGCGTGGGGAAAATGATGGATCAACTCAGACTTTCCTAGTCACAAGGTTCTGTTTTTTGGTGCTGTTATTTTGTCCTCACACATCGTTATCGTTGAGGTGGTCATAACTCACATAAAACTATCAGGAGAAAAAGTCAATGCAGCTCAAATGGAAAAGTTAAGGAAGAAATGTTCACTTCTGGTGCTAGTTTGTAAGCGAAGCCAAAAAATGTCATTTACTACTATTTCCATTTGTTGTAATAATTGTCTTGTTTGGTTTTGCTTTGTTTTTTTTTTTTTCTAGCTGGTTTTTACAAGTTTTTGTGATTGACAACAATAAAGCGATAAAAATAAAGCATTTTTTAATAATTTTATAAACAAATCCGCATTTCGAATTCCCTCGATGAAAAATTGCGCTTGATCTCAATTTAATTCTTTGCTTTCAATCAGCATAGGTATTTGCATTTCTACAGATAGTTCAATTAAATGTAGGCATTTACAAGTCTTTTTAATTATCCTACTTGTTATCATTTATCATGCAAGCCCCATCCCATGCAATGATAAATTTTCCAAAAAGTTTCTTCTTACAGTCGTTATTACAAGAGACCCTTACCAAAACTCGTATTTCTTTTCTTATAGCAATTGCATAATTATTGTTTGTGAAATCTCCGACATACTATACTAAGGTCAGAGAATACTTAAATAATTATTTATGTAATTATTACACAATTTCTTATATAATACTGAGAAGCGATTGCCACACAAGTTATTTTTACATCCTTCCGCAACACCACAATAATGTTTCCAAATAGCATGTGCTTCAAGCAAAACCACAATGTAAGCAACTACATAAAAAACATGTACATATATACTCTATCAAGGTACATATTGTGAAATGTCCGGTTGCCTTGGGAAATCTACTCACCCTTTGATAAGAACACGAACGGTTTATTGCAAAATGTGTAACATCTACTCGCGAATTATATTTCCATTTCCATTGCATTGGCATATTTTAATTTATTTTTAATTAATTACTCCCTTCCCTTGTACATTATTGTACAACCGTTCTTGCTTCTTTTGCTCAAGCTACATTTACATTTATTCCTAAGCGACCTGCCTTTATAATTGTCTAAGGGTAAACACTTTCCAAAGATTCTATTTTGAAGACCAGAAAATGAAATATAACGATCAAAACCCGGAGAATCGGAAAGGAAATAAAGTCATTAGAGGGAAGGATGTGTTCTCAAGAACAAAGAATTTGGGAAGCAATTTGGAAAGTAAGGGTGCAACAATAAGCTTGTACACACCTGTGATGGAGGCCTACATAAGAAGATCCTGTCAAATGGGCCAAGTGTTCCAGATGCATTTGTACACGTGGGACAAGAGAACACAACTCCCGCAATTAACGAAGAGCAAGTGGCGCATCCTTCTCTGGCACTTCAACATGGCCCTCACTCTCTCCTACGCCCTTTTTGTCATCATCCGCTGCATCCAGACACAAGTCGACGAAACCAAGAGCAAGTCTCAAAAGGTTTACATGCAGTTCATCTCGGTTTACTTCATTTTCCCCTGCGTTATACAATTGGCTGCCTATTGGCAACGATATGAACTTCCCGCCTTCATCAGGGCGTACAAACTGCTCTACCAAATGTTCGAAGACGAGTACATGAAAGAAATGGATTTGAAGTGGATGCACAAGTCCAAGGTGATGGTCAAGATCTGCGAGTTCCTCATGTTCAACGCGTACTGCAATTTCAACTCCTTCACTTGTCTCATGGTCATCGGCTGCTACTTCAAACCAGGATCTCCTGAGCACCTTTCGTCACTTATGGAGGATCCGGAATCCTTGACTTTCTTACAGATGCTGCCATTTCTGGGTTTTCTCCTATACGTAGAAATCATATACCATAGTAACGCGCTATTTTTGAATTTCATCCAGTTTCCCCTCATCTTCCCCATGATGCTCATTATCACCGGATTGAAAGATACGTAAGTAAGTTGCAGGAATTCAGTAGCGTCCGAAAGGGAAGTTTTGGACTACAAAGGATTTGAAAAATATCTTCCCTATATGCAGGATTTTTTAGATTTCCTTTAAAGTTTTTTTTACACAAAAAGGACGCAGTTGTTTTTAAATCTACACACAAACAGATGCATTTTTTTAAATTAACCCAAAAAGACGCAGTTTTTTTAAAAATTTGCACAAAAACAGATGAAACATTTTATTTACACAAAGCAGACGCATTGTGTTTTACATTTACACCAAAGTGACCCTGTTTTTTTTTTAAATTTACACAAAAAGGACGCAGTTTTTTTTTTAAACACAAAAAAGACGCAGCTTTTGTTTTCATTTAAACAAAATGACGCAGTTTTTTTCACACTAATTAACACATCAAACCTACACGAAAAAAAATCCTGTGCACGCTATTGCAGAAACTATTAAAACACCATCAGGGCTAATGCCTTCAAAAAATGGTTTTGAAAAATGTCCTTGTTAATTCTAGGAATGAAATGGGCTCGGAGAGGAAGTTTTTGCTCTACAACTCTGTGAAAATCATGCTACAAACCTACAATGAAATCTACTGCGGTTTTTTCATGCCAGCAGCTAAAATGATTCTCATCGGTCTCACAGTTTTGAGCGCCTACGGAGGGATTCGACTCACAGGAATAATGGCAGTCACTCTAGGATTCATCGGAGTCATAGTTTTCCTCTCGTTGATAATAATGTTCAGCGCTCTGGCCGAATTTTGCGGGAAATCCTTAACAATTTTGGGAAAGTGGAGGGGAAATGCGAGTACTAGAAAAAGTAGTGGTGGGGGAATGGGAATTGTTCGTGTGACTGCAAGTTTTAAGCATCTGTTGTGGGAGAAGAAGGTACTGAGGGCCCTGACTCCATTAAGAGTCCGAATGGGATCTTGCTACAATGTTGATAGGAGAATGGTCCTGACAATGATCGAAGGGATTTGCGAGGAAACTGTCACTTTTCTACTGAGTAATTCTTAAAAATAGTAAATAAAATCACAATTAAGTCTTGATTGATTGAAGTTATTTTAATTGCTAATTAACATTATAACAATATACTATATTATTTAATGTTATATATTATTTGTAATAATGCATTAGGCAATAAATAATAATATCTCAAAACATGTATGCTTGCTTAGCCGTGTATTTTCAAAAAGTTAAGTTGTATTTGTCAGGTAAATAAATGTTAATGTCCAATTTATATTCTAATTTAGTAGCTACATATTATTGTAGATAACCAAGTCAAGTGGGCGCGGATCATCACAGTTCCTGTTATGTAGTGCTTAACGAATTAAAATTACACATATGTATAGAAATCGTTCAAGCTTTGATAATGGCATTAGCTATGATTTTGTACGTTGTGCGACCATTACCAAACATGCTGTTTACACATTAGTGAAGTACCTGAAATTCGTCACGTTTGAAATGCCTGTTGAAGCACTTGTGCAATGTCACCTTTAGATATCACATTTAGGTACATACATAAACGCGGGGCTTAACCCTAAGCTTAACCATAAGTTTTTGAAATGACTCATGAAGTGGCTACATGCAAATATATTCTAAAATGTTTTTATAAAGCATTAACCTTTATTATATTTATATGCGTATATGTATATTAATCCACAATTTCCCCTTTGATTGTTTATACGCAAAAGGACATAAAATGGGATTTACGCTGGTGCAACGCGGCAGTACAAGTTAATAATACACAACATCAATTGCTCCTTTGTCTGTTCTTTGCTTCAATGTTTAATATTTTTAATTTTTGACTTAGTACAACTTGAGGGCCTAAAGCATAATACCGGTAAGTACGCTGTCCATATTATTTGTACATTTAGGTTTATTACAAACTTTTTGATATCAAGTTGTTGAAAACAAAGGATTTGTTCAATGACTTTGTTAATAATAATTATTTTTAAAATGTTTTATTACAGTATTTTAATGCTGAGATTTGTATTGAAACTACAACTCAAATCAATAATTCCTTTGCTTGCCCAAGTATTCGAAGTTTAAAGCGAATCAAAAAGTTATGTGAGCAGTTTTTGCGGTATGTATTTTTGAATTGTATTATCTAGTTTTTAAGTTAATTTTGAATATAATTAATAGGCTTGTAATAGGCGTTATTTAAGAATTTTTTTTATATAAGACAAATTTCAATTAAAATTAATGGTTATGATTATGTTACCTTCTACCTTTCAATTACAAATATTTTTTGCTCTTGAATAGTTCCGAACGGTACTGGAATGGAGTCAAACTTTAAGGAGCAAGAAATTAAGTTTCTTGCGGCAGTAGAAGACAACATTTTAGTATTAAAGAAAGAAGTTTTGAAACATCTGGACACTTTATTTGATCCATCAGATGATTATTCTCTTACAATTATCAGCGTCATTGGACAACCGAAATCCAGAAAATCGTTTCTTTGCAATTCGTTAAAAGACTTTGCCACTGAAAATGCCCCAAAGAAACCGCAACAACAACAACCTGTCTTGGGGCTAGACAGGTTCCCTAACAGTTGCGACAGAGACAGAGTGTTTTGTATTAATGAAAAACACGAAGAAGGAATATTAGTATGGGCCAAATCATTTACATTACATTCCAATCCCCCAAAAAAGTTTGGAATCCTAATTCTGGACATTTGGAGTGAAAGCAATGCCACAAACGCATACACAACGCTGGTGAATTTCTGCATTGCATCATCTGACGTTATAATCCTTAGTGAATTCAGCCACATTCCACAGGTACGATATTTTGCTTTATGAGTCTTAGCTTTATGAAAATTTATTTATTAGCTTTATAATTACGCTGAAGCTTATTACAACTATTTGCTTTAGTTTAAATTACTTTAGTTACTTGGAAGCTAATTTAGGGTTTTGAAAATAACTTTGGCATGTTTCATACTACGCTAACTCATACCGCCCACCAACTACATAGTTTATGGCACAAATGTAAGTTTTGAGAAATTGCTTGTGTGGACGAAGTCGCGACTCCAATGGTCAATTGACCTTGCCACTGCATCTTATCTACTGTTGATTAACGTCCCAACTTTCTGGTGATAACGCGATTGCCCTCGCCTCATTTCTATGTTTATCTTTGGTGCTCGTAATATGGGAATCTATATTCTTGATTTGCATACTAATATCAGCGGGATAAATTCCAGCATTTTGTTTATCTTCTAAAAGGTAAAGGGGCGCGTATAGGAATATTCATTACATTAATTATATAACGCTGTAGGCATTGATTGGGAAGTAGGTGCAATCGTGTCTCGCGTTTCCCAACGCAAATAATAAATGGGTACAATCATCAACACCTTCCTAAAGTAAAATCGATTGCTGATTTTAATTAGCCCAAAATCGGAATACTTTTGCTCATTATATCGTAACGAACATGTGTTTATAAAACAGGAAATTCTTTGGGATCCATCCACATTTCAAGGAGTGTTAAATGAAGAGCCAAAACAACTTTATGTCGTACTTCATGATTTTAATGACAAGGCTACTATGCATTTCAAAGGCGCTCAAAACGAAACGTTTGCCATTGAGGTTGAAGGTAAAACTACATCTGAGCCTGAGCTGTCTCACATCACATCCACTCTCAATACTCTTAATCGCAGATTCAAGCCTGCGGGATGCCATTTACATACTATTCCAAAAACTGAATTTACGCATATCTACGGAAAGCATTTTCGTGCCAGTCTTGAGTACACTTCGTGCTTGGAAACGTTTCACAAAACTGTAATTACTTTTGTAACCTCCCGCTACCCAAGTTTAAGTAGCAAAAAAGATGCAAGCGCATCAGTTTACCATAAAAAAGAAGAGCCTCAAAGCGAACGCACATGCGAAGACTTAAAAGAACACCAAATAAAGGAAGCAAGTTCTTCAACAGAACAAAATTCAAATGCGAAAGATAATTCCCAAAATATCATTCAGCATGCATCAAGCAAAAATACTTCAAAACAAATAGAAACATCAGTCGAACCTAAAACAACCAGCAGTACAGGAAACCAGCAAAGTTTTCCTGAGCCTACAACAGACCAACAGAAAAACATGAATTTGGCTGAAGATGTCGACAGCAAAGGAAAGCAGCTTAGCACATCTTCACAATCGGATGCAGCCACATCAGACGAAAAACCTGCTGACCGACCATCCAATGAAACTACAAAAGGCGGTGAAATCGAATCTGATCGTCTGAATGCATCAAACAGTAAAAAGGAATTGCCTGACACCGTTTCAAGTCGTAGTAGGAGTAGCAAGGAAAGCTCAACACCTACTGGTAATCCTGATTCAGTCGGAAGTACAGTAAGTCATGATGCAAAGCCAGAAGAAATAAAAAATCAAAATGCAGAGAAAAAAGCCAAGAATAGCGTGGAAACAAAAAAAGTAGACAACCAGGAAAATATAAAAATTAAAGTAATGCATGCCGCATTAGCAGAAGCTCTCACTGATTACAAAATCAGAATGAATAATTACATTCTTGGCGTTACTGAAACGGAATTGTACGTTTTGAATGATGCATTAACATCCCAAAGTACAGAAATTAAAACGGACATTTTTGCATCCTTAAAGTCACGGTTCCCAAACATGGATGTCAAAAATGGTTTGCAAAAACTAACTGCAGACATTGAAAAAGTATTTACAGAAATTGCAAATATACAAAATCAACAAGAAAGCTATTTCCGTTCACAAATGAATAATGCGCACAAAAAATCCCAATCGGTTTTTACAGCTGCAATAGAAGCTTTATCAAATCATTTCAATGAGCACCCATTAGACTTTGAAAACGGCTTGTCTCAAATCAGTTTTACAAAGAAATTTCAACCTCACATAAATACATTACTCAAAATGTTTCAACCTTTTTTTAGTAACTGGTATTTAGAACAAACAAATGTATTTTTGAATGATTGTAAGCTTTTGCAAAAAGCCCTGCGCGAATACAGAGATGCGCTACAAAAAGATTTAAAAGAGAAAATATGCTTGGAAGTCGAAAAATTTAAAGCTCTCCATTTAACCTGCCTGAAGAAATTAGATGCGCTAAAAAATCACCAGTGGTCACATCCATCATTCGTGCAACTGCAAAACAATCGTATCAGCCGTATTTATGATTTATTCTGCAAACACAACAAAGATACAATCCGATGGGAAGAAGAAGCAGCTGGAAAAGCCGTGCAGTTTGCCCTAAACACCTACAACGATTTCATGAAAAATGAGCTTGAAAACGCAATATACACAGATCAGCAAATCCAAATCCTGCATGACATCGGTGTCAAGTCCATTCAGACTGCATTCACTGGTTCGAAAGAATTTAAGCGCTCTTATATATGGGCGGAGCAAGCAGCTAAATTAGAAAGCATTTTAGAACCATTGCAAACCCACTATTTTAAGGAAAACCAGAAAAACTTCAACCGAAATCTGAAGCCAAAAAAGTCCTTGACTGCTGATTGCGAACAAAAATACAGGGAATGTATGTCTACCTACATAGCGTCGGCAAATTTTGCCATGGAAAAATTTGCGTATTATCATAACCAAGCAAAATCGGAGGCATTAAAAATATTAGATGGGGAAGACACTGCCTTTAAAAAGGCATTGGAGTCAAGATTGAAAGAAATCAGCGCTGAAATAGAAGATAAATTGGTAATGCAAAATAAAGTCTCAAAAACCGAAAATGTTCAAAGCATCGCTTCAAATGTTAGCACGCCGTCTGCTGGCACTGGGATTTATTTTGGGCCTCATGTTGTTTATCTTGCAATCTCTAAAGGAAATGAAATAGATCCAATTGTGCAGGAATATATTCCCACCGTTCGATTTACGGGAAAAGAAATTGAATTTTTTGCTCCACATTCAACTAAATATTACAATTGTTTTCATGTGTATCAAATTTTGCTCTCTACTCAGCACGATACAAGAACTGTATTTGTGAACGGACAAGCATTTACACTTTCAACGGAGGAAATAGTGGGTTTGTTTCTTAAGAAATTGAAACATGTAGCGGAAGAAATTCAACAACAGGAAATCTCTTCATGCGTTACAGCAACAAACGCATTTTTGAGTTCGAGAGCAAAACGAATGCTGAAAACAAGTCTTTCAATGGCAGGATTTGTGGAGAACAAAATAATTCAAAGTACAACTGCCATGGGTATATTGTACATTACGAAACCTAATGTTTTGTCAGACGGACAGGCGGTGCTTATTCACAATTCTTCCTCTACATTTGAGATTGCATCTGCAGAAATTAAATCCAATACACTTATTGTTGAAAAAATTACATTAAATACACCAGTTGCAGTCAGTTACGTTAACCCTCTGAATTGGTTCTGGGATCCAAATGATCCCGTTTCTAGTAGAGTTAAATTGTTTGCAGACATGTGGAGCCCAATTAAAAAGACTAAAAGACTTATAATTGCTAGTGGACCAAAGTGTGAGAAATTGACAGAGGCGATTAAAGACAGACTGAAGAATCCCGAAATGCAATTATTTGGTAAAGAGTCAGATATTGCTGTGGGTGCCGCAGCACTGCATGCTTCAACATTGTCATCAGACCCCAACTTAGCTGTTCAATACATTGAAGTGTTTCCATACACCTTGACACTTAAAATTAATGATATCAAAGATGAAGTCATCATATTAAAAAACACACACATTATTCCTAAGAACTTGATACAAGTTCATTCTTTTTATCCAGCTACAAAATCTCGACAATCATTGGTAATTAGAGAACAGCAAAATACTTACGTATGTGCATTCAGCGCTGCATCTATGTCTAATTACCACCGAAGCCTTTTGTTTTTTGTAAACTTAAACTCCGAAGGATTAATTGAGTCCGCAGAATTAAAATTTCAAGGCAACTTGCATCCCATACCGCTACAGGTGCCTCGATTATTTCTTACACATGACAAAATGCTATCATCTATAAAGCAACTCAATTCAATTTTGCCACAACCAATAGTTTCGCCTCCCCAAGATGAAAAAAATGCAATCCATCAAGAACTTGCAAATATCGAAATGGAATTGAAAGCGAAATTAAGCACGCTAATTGAGGAAGTAAAAGCCAAGCTAGAAAAAGGAAAAACAACGAGACCCGCAATAGTGGATCGCGTCCAGGAGAGGATCCAGCAATGCGAACGAGTAGTAAAAGAATCAGACGTAAAGGCCAAGGTTCTTGAGATTGAGATGGAGAAATTGGAAATCGTTTCTAAAAGGATTAACGAAGGTAATAAAACAAAATATTATTAAAGAATGTACAAAATCATTCCACAAGAGCTTTTTAGCTTTTCCACAATTTTTACTTTGTTTTATAGATTAATATCTCCGGATTAATATGACTGCTACTACTACCGTTGGTGAAACGTGAAAGACAAGCAGCCGTAGATTCAAGAATACGGCATGTATCAATTAAAATAAACCTTGACAATGTCCTTCACCGAGAGTAGCCCATAATGACTCTTTCTTATATCTTTCTTATTTAATATGAAAGTTTGTAAATATACTGGATAAGCAATGGAAATTATTGTAGGTAAATAATATTTTAGTCACAAAATTCCAAGCTTTCGACAGCGTCTCACTGTGATATCTTCAGAGCTCAAAGAAATAGTGAAAGTACATGAAATTGTAATATAAAATTACGTGTATAATTTTGGCCTTACTAAGTGGTTGATTTTGCCAATATTTTGTGTAGCTATAGTCATGATTAATGAATGAAATTAATATTGGGCATGGGAGTGGGAGCGTGAATTAAATTCATTGCAAAGGGAAGAATGGATTAAATTACGATCTACAAAAATGAAAAAACTTTGTTAGTATGTATAAATCATAAACTATTATTGTGATTTAATAATTTGCAAAATAGACAGCCATTCATCTTAAATTTTGATTCCCTTATCGGAGTTCATCAAAGGGAGTGTTGAAGTATCAAAGATTCCAGACATTTCCTATGATGAAATGGTTCAGGTTGATATAGCATTGAATTGATAATAATTGTTAATTCAATTAAGTATGTCAACTTCTGTGGAGAAGTTTTAAAATTTGAAGTGATTGAAAGAAAAACTTTTTAAAAGCCTATTTGCTGAATAAGATAATGTTAATCAACATTTTTTCAAAGTATTCACAAAGCAGCAAATGTAGAATTATTATAGAATAAATAATAGACATACCTACGTATATTTCGTAATACTTTAGTTCATCTTGTTTGGAAATGAAATACATCAATCAACTAATATTATAATAAAATGAGACAATGAGTTTGATTCGGGTCTTGTGGATACTTCGTATTTCAACCTTTTATTTAATAAATGTTGATATTTCGATTACTAATATGTAATCTTCTTCAGGACTTAAAATGAAGTAACCGAAACTACACAATTCTAACGTTGACAAAGTTGACATTTAGTTTGAGAAGCACATTTTAAAATTAATTAAAATTAAAATTAAAGATTGAATTAAAATCTTATCTTATAATCTTAAAAATGCAAGCATAAAAATAATTATGTAATTATCTTATTCTTTAGTCACATTTATTGAAAGAGCTTCGTGAATTGTAGATTTGGAATATGCAGTGGACCTCTGCGCATCCTGCTATACCAGCTGCATATTATAATTTTTAGGATAATGTAATATTATATATTAAGACTCTTTTAACTCTAATAAAATTATGAACATTATTTTTGAAAATATTTTTGATTGTCTCGCTTTTCGAGCAAATTCAATGCCAAAAAAGTTCTAAAAAGTGTCTTTATACAGTCATTTTTATCTTTATTATTCAAGATTCACTAAAACTTTCCTTTTTTTCCTTATAATAAATTCACACATTAATACCATTGCTGCTTGTGTAATACTTACATTACATACTATACTATTTAAGGTAAGAAAAAACTGGAATATTTATGCGTATACACAGTTACTTATACTATAATACTGTTATTTCTGCAGCCGTCATCAACACCGCAACAAAATTTCAAAATCGGGTGTTTCGACCAAACAAATTCATCAAGGTACTGTGAAAAGCCATTCTGAATTGTGAATCATACTGATTCTTTGATAAGAACAAGAAACGATCACGGCAAAAAAAAACAAATTAAACCTTCTATTTGTACGAATTATTATCTCGTATGTATTTAAATTACTTACTCCCTTTCCTTGTTTTTACTTGTGCAACCGTTCTTGCTCCTCTTCAAGCTTTATATTCCTAAGCAACTTGCAGTGACTTTAATGACTTCCTTTGGTTAAGAAATTATTTCGCAAATTGGTCAACCTTCCCACATGCAAACCTATAAGACAATCGCTTACATGTTTTTTTACTTGATTAAATATTTTAAACTTGAATAATACAGTTTTGCTCTTTTTGATTACAGATATAGACTCGGTAAACATTCTCGAAAATACAAACAAACAATTGTCTAACAGTAAATATTTATAAAATATTTTTTCTTATTTTGAAAAGCAGAAAATGGATTATTACAATCAAAATAAAGTCCCAAAAATGAAGAAGGTGTTGTCCCGAGTACAGCATTTGGGAATCAATTTGGAAAATTGATAAGAAGATCCTGTCAAATGGGCCAAGTGTTCCAGATGCATGTGTACACGAGGGACAAGAGAACGCAACTCACCCAACTAACGAAGAGCAAGTGGCGCCACCTTCTCTGGTATTTCCACATGACCCTCACTCTCTCCTACGCCCTTTTTGTCATCATTCGCTGCATCCAAACACAAGTCGACGAAATCAAGAGCAAATCTCAAAAGGTTTACATGCACTTCATCTCGCTTTACTTCATCTTCCCCTGCGTTATGCAATTGGCCGCTTATTGGCAGCGATATGAACTTCCCGCCTTCATCAGGGCGTACAAACTGCTCTACCAAATGTTCGAAGACAAGTACATGAAAGAAATGGATTTGAAGTGGATGCATAAGTCCGAGGTGATGATCAAGATCTGCGAGTTCCTCATGTTCAACGCTTATTTACCTAGTGAATCCTTGACTTTTCTGCAATGGTTGGTTTTCTCCTATTACATAGAAATAATATACCATAGAAACGCGCTGTTTTCGAATTTCATCCAGTTTCCCTTCAGCTGTAATCTGTCCCATGATCAACGGATTGAAGGAGACGTAAGTTGCAGGAATTAAGTAGGCTGCGCATCGGAAGATTTTGGACAACAAAGGATTTTCGACTTCAAAGATTACAAAGATTTTAAAAAAATACCCCACCTACTTTAATATTTGTCCGAAAAAGAGTAAAAGTATTTTTAAAAAAGTATTTTTAAAAAAGTATTTTTTAGATTTGCGTTAAATTGAAGCAATTTTGGGAATGTACTTAAAAAGGGCGTAGTTTCTTTTGTTTCCACAAAAGAAGCTATAATATTTTTAAATCACACGCAAAGATGAAGATTTTTTAAGATGTAAAAAGACGGTTTTTTAAATGTAAAGCAGGCTGTTTTGTAAATGTAAAAAGTAGGGCTGGGACGAGAGCAATAGTCGTCCCTTTTCGAGTAACGAGTATTCGCAACTTAAAACTAGCAGTAGTAAAGTAACTCGTGAGGAGTAAATAAGTATGTCATGTGTGGTGACACGTGAATTTAATATTTTAAATGATTTCATACATTATTTGAAATAAGATCCTAGGGTATCTCTGTAAATATTGACACCTCTCCCCGGCTATCTTTCGAGGCCGGCTGTCTTTTGAGGCAGGCTCTCTTTACCAAATAGGCATTTAAGGGCTAGAAATACATGTTAATTATTTTGAAACAATGTAGTGGTTTTAGTGAACTACTTCAGCTACTATTATTAGGTATGCAAATGTGCGCCAGAAAAGCTTACTAATTAATTCGAATCTTTATTACTCAGAATAAATTACGGAAAAATTGATAACAAATATGCAAAAACCTGTAATTATAACGGTAATCTAATTAGTCCTCAGACTCACTATCAATTATAACCATTTCATTTCGAGGCAGCTCATCTTCGTCTTCTACTTCATTGTCACGTATAATGGAATTTTCCAGGGTCCCAATGTCATTTATGCCAGTGGCGGCATAAATAGGCATAAATAGACAT
>JAAXYX010001206.1:0-25394 GCA_036851915.1 Ptenothrix huangshanensis | reverse complement strand
GGTTTGCCGCAGTATGTATTTAGTTTGGGATTCAATAAGATTTCATTTTATAAGATTAGGAGGAAACAACGAGAACCACAAACCACCCGCGTTAGCCCACACACCATTACCATTATTTGCGCTTACTATACCTATAGTACCGACCATAGCCGGAGCCGTAACCTCTACCACTCAACTATATGTGCGTAATTACTAATGTTTATTAATTACGCAATTATTAAGACTTACGAAACTACTCTATCCATAATTAATACATTAATTTAATGAATTCCATATGCAACTGACGTGTGGCTGTGACTGTGGCCGGTGGCTGTGACTTAGATGTTAATACACATCGACATACCTAATTACGAGAATGACGAATTTAAATCCTAATCATCCAGCCCCACAATCGATTACAGTACGACTCAAAACATCATGTATAGCACCATTAGGATCAGCAGGAGCACATCTTCCACTCGTATAATCATTATTTACAGTTTCAGCATGTGTCCAATAATATGTTGGTCTTAAAATTAACTACTCTTGTTTTAACCCTACACATGTATTGATACTCTTACAATTAATTACATGTATTCATGCTTATACTCACTGTCATTATTAAACCTGACTGAACCCACACACATAAATACATTTACACATTTAAAAATAATAAGATTGCAGTGATAAACATTCGTTTGCATTATTAATTAATAGGATCAGCGTTAATAACGTTATTATTACTAGCCGCAGGATTACTCCGTGCAAGTGGATTTACTAAAGAAACTCCACATCGGTGATGTGGTGATGTCTCTAATTTCTTTGGGTGGATAACACCAAGTAAACCCAGAAATTGCTATATAGGTAATCAGTAAAATTAATAACAGTAGCGATTTTACATTGCATTGGCTTTAAAGTGATTACATATCTATCATAATTACCTACACTCGCTAAAACTCTGCTACTCTTTTCAATTGCCTCAGAGTTTTCAAAGACTTTCGTTGTGTGTGTGTAGTTGAAAATCTTCACGATATTTCAGTTTTAACCGAACGGAAATTATTTATTTAAACTTACACTCGAGGTTTCGTGTTTTACTCTGTAAACGCAGTGTACGCCGAATATTTCATGTCAAACTGTGTTAAATAAAGACTTGTGCCGTTTCAACTAAGCTCGTGAATAGAGCTTCTCATCAATTAAAAGCTGAAAATCTGCCTTTTCTTCTTATTTCTAAACGCGTTCTTTACATTCAGGGGTTACAGTAATAATGAGAATTAAGCTGAAAGTATAATTGTAGTGAATAAGATTCTACACGAATTTCTAACTATAAGTACATAAGTAGGGGATTTTGTAAATGTGATTATTCCATCACATAATCCAATAATATTGTAATATTCACATAATGACAATGACGTTACCGCTGCGCTGCTGGCTGGCATGACAAGCTTAAAATGCTCGTTTATATGTAATTAATTAAAATTACACTTACTTTCGATTATAACGATTTATCTATAGTTCCTGAATTCATAGGAAGAAGAAAAGACAGAAGACATTCTATTCTACGCACCAGTCTATATACACAGTTGTGTTGCTGAAGCTGAATGTCCTAAATGCAGTCTAGCATTTTCTTACACAATAATTTATTATTAAAACCAAGACACATTTTCGAAACCAAAAAAGTAGAATCTGGAAAGCGCTTATACAGACAGATGGACCATGACCATACCAACGCCAGACTTTGTTTCCCTATTGTCTAAATTATAATTAAATTCATACTGCCGCCCATCAACAGTTTCAATGGGTTGCATGAAAATGCACTGAACTTTTGAGATTCGATTTTGTGTACACTATAATTATAGCTAACAACAACTCGTTAATGTTAAGTACTTGCTCTACGATGATTTTTCTACAGTTTCTTTTCTCTTTTTTTCGTGTTTGTATTATTTTAATTAATTACTACTCCCCTCCCTATTCCAACCCTCAACCGCCATCAGTAAACCTAACCAGAGAACAAACTCGATCATCACATGATCTCACGCAACAAGTCATCTAATGCAATTCACTTCCATCCAGTTCATTCCACCACCCGACGAGACGATATTGTCTGCTCGCATCAGTTCTTCCATATTAATCTTCTAGAAATGTTTAAAAACTTGAAATCTTCAACTAGATGCTCGGAACGTCTCTCATTACAATCCTTTGTTGTAATACACCACTTCGGGTGGATTTGGTAATTGTCTAATGCGTTCCTGTAAGCAACAAAACGTTTTCGGTCAAGTCAAATTCCTATTGAAAACAAATTATAGTTCAAACTTCATAAATAATTTCTTCAATAAAGGGTACTGAGTGTATGCCTACGCTGTGCGGATGTTTCAGACGTAGAAGCTGCAATTAAAGTGCTAGTTAGAAATAAAAGATGGTACTAGAAAAATCACTAGCAATCACAAAAGTGAAGTTTCGCGCTATGGTTTTGTTTTTAATTCTTGGTGAGGTTCGGTAAATTTAAAGTGGGGGAAAAGGTAAGCTTACGATTTTGAATTTTAATTGTTTTAAACATTCATGCTAAAAACTGTATCATAATTTAATAGCTATACAGTGGGGCATGTTCATATATGAGTAAAGCAAAACTGTGCATATATCCATAAATTCTTCCGAGCAAAATAGACATATTTATGGTAGGTAAAATACTTGGATAGTCAGAAATGAATATGCTCCACTTGCCCACTTGCTTTTTAAATGATCATACGACAGAACATAAAACCAAAACCAACATCCGCACCGTAATGGCAACGGAATGAGCTTTCTCAGATGTTCAAAAGGTAAAATTCTTTTCCTCTTTTACAACCGTTATTATCAATTGCAAAATAAATAGCATATGCATGGCTTTACATCTTGAACGACAGTGGCGGTATTTATTAATAAACTAGCAAAAACTGTCTATTTCTCAAATTAGCCCCCTCTGGAACTAACAGTCATTTGTAACGCCATAGCCAGAGTCAGGAATCAAGTAGACCAAAAAAGCAACAAAATTCAGAACAACTTAAAAATTATTAAATCTACCTGCAATTCCGGTTCCAAATTTCGGACAGCAATGGAAGATTTCTGGGGGAATAGAGCACAACACATGGGTGTTGCGAAGGTGAGACAGAGACCGCAGAGCAATACTTGAAGTGGAGCTCCGACAAAAGGATAGCGAGCTAAAGTTCCTCGTTTCTCAAGACGATCCATCAAAATTGGTGGCAAGACTAAAGTAGGCATCAGTCACAAAAAATATTTCATTTAAACATACACTTTATTATGTTAAGTTTGATTGAAAACGTTCAGGTCAAAATAATGCTTAAACAAATTAAAATTTAAAATTCGATGCTGCAAATGATCAATTTTACTGCTATTGTTATATAGCATGTGTAAAAATTAGGTAATTAATATTACATTTACAGCATCTCAAATCAACAAATAATAGAACTCAATTATTTTCAAACGTTTTGGTTAATGGTGAGATGGAACACGCACACTTTTAAATCACTCTTAGTAAAAAGCGCTCTCTTATTATGTAATCGACAAAAATACTCTACTTCTACAGTGCTGTAAAAAAATGCTACTCTTGATTTGATTTTATTACCTATATAATTAAATGCTAAATCACTCATCAACAATCACAATCACATTCTCACACTTTTGAATAAGTCGTTTCATTTTCCCGCTGGAAGCACAGTAAAGCAATACCCACGGAATAACATAATTAATTAGTCAGTCATAAGGAAAAAGCCTAATAGGTAATTACATTAAGTAATATATTATTACTAATTATATTAAGTACCTACCTACACATAGTAATAGCATAGTACTGGTAATACATTGAAGCATATTTGCTCATTCAGTATTTCATTAGTTTTGTAGGAAAATTTCAAAACCCTCTACACATTTATACAGAGCAACAACCGTTATTTACTTCTACCCAAAAAGGTGATAAACAAAGAGTTAGGGAGAGAGAAAACAATTTTGTGGACTATTTCTACCACTCACATTCAAACATAATTAGAACGAAACTATTAAAAAAAAACTTAAATCCCAAATAAGATTATCGAATAAAAAGTAAAAGTTAAAAAATAGAATGTTTTATAAAGAATAGCCAAAAAGTATTTCACAATTTTATTATAGGCATTCTTTCTGTAATTAATACTTGTTTGAACCATCCCTTTTATTTATAAAAACACATTGTTCGTGTAAGATAACGTAGTAAATGTACCTAGTTTAGAAACCTATTTAATTATGTTTTGGCTCTGTAATAATTAGTTATCTCTCGTTGAAAAGTAAAAGTACTTATTTGGAAAATTCAACTATATTATCTTTTTTTAGATAAGCAACTTCGCCAACAATAGTGTTAGAACCGGGATAAATATTTGTTAATATGTTTATTAAACTAGCCCAAGCCAAGAAGAAACGCCCAGAAACCAAAACGAAAGTGGAAGTGGAAGAAAGAAGCAAAGACAAGAAATAATTCCTAAGCATATGACAAGTAGTAATATCGCTCTACCCATGCTAGGAACGGCCATGCCTATCCGTGACAAAACGACTTGTGTAATGCCCTCTTTAGCTGCAATAGCGGATATTCCCAAGCGATTCCCATCACCATCTGACACTTGAGTTCCATTACGAATCTCTCTGTCATCAATCAACAATCATAACCAGAACGTCAACTTTGACAAAATAATGGACAATGAAAGAGAGGCGAAAAAAGATATGTACTCATTCCGGGAGAAGCCATCCCGATTCGACTCAAGACAACCGATGTGATTCCTGTTTGTGCAGCCGTCTTGGAGTAACCCAGTTTCTCACCATTTGAGTCCTCTACTGCAATTCCTTCTGTTAATTCTCTGTCATAGTTTTACCCACATTCTTTATCTTCCAGAACTAATCATGTAGTTTCATTATTTCCAAAGAGTTATAATAATGGTAATGATATAATAAGTCAAAAGTAAAAAAAACTTTTGCTTACATATTAATATTTTGAAAATTGGTTTTTGACAGAAGGTCAAAGTGATAAAGCTTATAATATAATATCATTAATTGTAGCTGAATGATCAAACTCAAAACGAAATATTTATGAAATAATGAAGTTCGGAAAATACTGCCTTACTGCATTCTCATCATGGGAATGTTGACACAATTGGCAGCTGCAACGGCCACAAATGGAACCATTCGCCCAACGATGGCAGGTGCTCGCTGTAAAATTATTAGCACATGTTACAAATCATAGTGATTCACGAAGTTCAAAAGTAAGAATGTTACTGATGTGTGCATTTTCAGTTAGAGCATTATTGTTAATAATTCTTACCTTGACTAGAGAATTAAGTGATAAAGCCGTAACCAATGCACCTCCAGTTGCCAGAACGTATGAGGTGCCCAGTTGCCTGCAATTTACATTTTTTTAGTCTAATCCTTTAACTTGGTTGGTATGTACAGCAGTCGCGATTAATTGTAAAATTGCACATTTTTACACTTTTTAAAGCTTAAATGCTTTTCTAATTTTATAATTTCAAAGTTTAATATTATTCTATTTAATATTAGACCTTTCCATATATTTTTCAAACATTACAAAATTGTAATTAAATTTCAGTTTCAAAAAATTAAACTCGCTTTTTCGAAAACGAAATAACATTTCACGCTTTCCAAACCACAGGTTGAACAAAAACTTCCAAAAAATCATAATAGCATATTTTGCATTTTTCCAATAATTTTAAAATCATCATCTTAAAAGAAATGAAATATTTTAATTTTAAAAAAAGATAGAGAGTTGTGTTTGCCGTTTACATTTCCAAAGTTTAAAATGATATCTGTACTTTATCAACCAAGGTTAACACTGTGTGGCCATAAAAAAGAACTACATTATGCATACCTACTATGGAACAACAGCTTTTCTAGCAATTAGCATGCATATGATGCATGTTGGAAATACGAAACTGTTCATAAAAAAGGATTTGTAACTATGTATCATGTATCATAAGTCAAATGTTAAATAAATCGAAGATAAAGCGCTTTGCAGTATTTCAGTCTGCGGTATGCATGTCATTTACTTAAATGTGTCTGCATTTATCGAACTTACGGAATGCTAATGGGTGAATCACCGCTGCGATTTGAGTAGTTGACAACAGCATTAAAGGACTGATTGAACCATTGCCAAAAAATGACTGCTTTGGTGCTCCTGCAATGACGGGATAGGTATAAAATTTGAGAAAATATTTAATTTATGTTGGACACATTTATGTTCGAATGAGATTGACATGAAAATTAGAGCCTGCAGAGAGTTCTTTTTTTTGTTTTTTGGCTTCTGATGCAATAGAGATATTTAACGTTACTTGTAGAAGGTCAGCATGCATCCTGTGATGGACATATTCATGGGAACTTGTGCTGACATTCTTCCAATAAGGACCATTTTTTCACCCGTATCCGGATGAAATGCCGAGTCATAAATATTTTTTGCTCTCCACAATTCATCTTCAGTAAGCCCAGGAATATCTTCCCCGTTCCTACGAAGCAGAAAAGTTCAAAACGTCAATAAAAACGCAGTCAAATGAACATGATCTCATGGTTCCGAATTATAAACAATAATACAATACACCAATAAAAATGTTTGAGTGAGGTGACTCACTGGTAATACTTTTAGAAATAACAAAGTAAAGTTAAACTGTAGTAACGAAGTCGTAAAAGTACACATGTTGGACATTTAAATAATACTGCATTTTTATAGTAATACAAGTATGAGGTAAAAATTATAAAAGATTCAAGACACTTACTTGTATCTAGTAACGATTTCTTTTGCCCTGTCTAGTTCACCGGATGTACATAGTAGATTCAATGGATTAGTAGTTACAAAAAAATGCCGAGCACGTCCCAAGTACGTTGACTGGTCCCATCGTGGTTCATCAATTTTAACTCGATTTGTCAGCGCAGCGACGGTATTCGAATTTACATCGGTTACGGTTAGACCCATCCTTGTCCTTTTGTCTTAAGTACTTCTTTAAATTCCAACTTCAATCAACAGAAATAAAGTAATCCAAATTATTAGCTTCGTACATTATCACTATCAACAGTTAATTAAACATTACATTTCTAAGCTCTTAAATTACTCCTAACCAGTAATTCCTACAAAAATGCAGGGAAAAAATTAAAACAAAATTAATATTGTACTTTAAATAAATTAACTTTGTTAATTACAGTAGCATTATTCCTATTATTTGGTACTTATTGTAATCAATGATAAAGGAAAAATATCCCGTCGACCCCTGACCTTTATTGTAATACAAGTACCCGAAAACTTGGAAGAGTGGGCTTTGACTTTATGTTCGTTGGTCGGCTGATCTGACTGACTGACTGACTTACTGACTAAGTGACTGAAGGACTAATAACATAATTGACTTGAGAGACATTCTTTAGATTCGTGTGTCAATGATCAAGCCTATAGTTATACACGCCTTAATGTTGTAGTAATACTATTGAGGACCAGAGTCACTAGTGCGTAAGCATCTCCTATCACTAAATAGTCTCATCGAAATATCGAAAGTTTTTCCGTCACAAATAAAATCACCAAATAGAAATTAGTAGACACTAGCTGAACGAAGTACCAAATGTCTGACAGTGTGATAAAATCAAAGTTCATTGAAAAGCCTGCCCCTGTAATCTAGATTCGTTTTTTTTTGCAGAATAGTTTACTTAAAAGTCATTCAGTTCAAGGTCTTTCTCAAGTTCAACATTCGAACGTAGTTCCACCAAATATTCATCTTCTCTTATAATTATCTGCACTTTATAACTTCTTATAGACTGTATAAATACAAATTTACTAAATAATTTATTATATTTCTGAATTGGGTGAAGAATGAATACTTAATTAATAGAAAGTCAGCAGTCCGTTTAATATGTATTAGCTCGATGCTCCAGTTCTTGATGTTGTTATCTTTCTTCAAAGCATCACTTTACATAATGATGGATATAGTTCGTTATCTAAAATCGTCCTCAAAAGGCAAGTTGTACCCTCAATAAAGCACGCGCGCACATGGCATGGTAGGGAGTATAGGGACTTTCATTTCTTTATAACTATTTTGATAAATTATTTTCTTTTACAATTCAGTAAAAATTGTACAAATTGTAGTAATCAATGTGATATGTATTGTCTTGTCATGAAAATAGAAACGGCCTCCCAAAAAAACTCTTAAGAAGCATATGTTTCAAAATTCAGAATTCATCTACAATCAGAGATCAGAATGACAATTTGCGTCTCTTATAGCATCGGTACCGCACCGGCTTCTTCATCGTCATGTCGACGGCTCATCGGCATGTCGTCATCGACTGTGGCCTTTTGAAAACTAACTTTATTATTAGAATTAATTTACGTACGTATAAAAATATCATTTGCCGGTGTACCCGTATCAAGGAATGCATTTAGAAAATTTGCTTCCTAATAGTCATATATATAAATAGAAAAATCTAATTGAAGTGAAATTAAGAAACAAAGTAGTTCTGCCACATGCCACAAAACTCTCATCAGCATTGTCGTCATCTTCAGCATCATCCATGATTCCGTTATAACAGCAGTAAAAGGGGAACATATTCAATGCTAACATACTTAAATGTGGGTACTAAAGTCAAAATATGTTTAGTAAATACAACGTTACGGTCACAATTAGAGCTGCAAAATTGCTCCTAATTGTTTTATTGTTCAGGTTTGGCTTTTGTAAAAAACAAAATCGAACCAATTTCTTTTTAGAATAACAGAACAGAACGAAACATTTTTGGTCGGAACAAAATACCTAGGAAAAATAATGGTTAATAAGTGACAAGAACAATTTACAATTCTAATCACAATTAATAAGAGTTTCAAAATGAAATCAGCCGATTACCTTACTACTGTCAGTCGGCCATATGCTGCTGGTAATGAATAGCAATGACGCTACTGTATTTCCCTGTCTTGGACTAAAATTTAATTACAATGCAAACATTTCGAAACTAATTACTACCACTCGTATTTAAAATATGTCGAACTTCCAACTTCTGTACCTTCGGCTACTCGTTGTACACGTAATACTGGTCATTAACATGATCACAGTTGTTTCTAATTAATACTGATTCGAGAATCGGAATTGCGAACAATTCGAATATTTGTTAATAATTTAACCTCTACTTCTGTTACACGTATTAATGACCTTTGCAGGAACAATGAAGAATTAAAAATTAGTGTTCATAAACCAAATGGTTCAAAAGAGAAATCGGCAAGAATGATAAAGACTCAGGATATAATACACAAATCGCTACACGGCTAAACAATTATAAATTTAATTAAAAGTATTATTATCGTTCAAATAGTAATTACATTACTCTACGCAAGCGGATTTTAAACAGTTGAGTTAAATATTTAAACTTACCTGTAGCAGTAGGATTTACTGTTGACCGTATTCGTCGATATAATTACTATAATTTGTATTACAATTTTAGGTGATGTACGCACACTATAACGTAAGAACGTTCAACGTTCCTTTTCAAATGCTTTCAATAATAATAGTAAAAGCTAATAAATAAGGTGCTCTCGTAAGTCACTTGAATGAGACAGTAAAGTCTCAAGACTGCGTTCGAATTGGTATCGGTTCAGTGTCGGTGTTGGTTTTAGTGGTTAGTTACGGAATATCTAATTATATTACTTGCAAAAATAAAAACGTATAGTATAATACGAATAAGGATAAAATATTTAGGATCTGCTGGCCGAGGAGAGGGTGCAAAATTCTTCGGATGGGGAAAAATTGATAGGAGTCAATAAACTCTGGGCAAACAACGGAAGGTACGGAATAATTTGGTTGCAAGATAGAATGAAGCGGGTAGGCTGAAATAATTCGGGTAGAGTAGTATATCGGCAATAGTGCAGTGTAGTATGTGGGCAGTGTTTGTCCTGGTCCTGGTTCTAGCTTTGGTATTGGTCTTGGTCTGGTATAGCAGATTGACTAGTGACCTATTTTCGGATTTGGGATTCGGATTCTTCGAAGCTTGTATGTGTGTGTGTGAACGTCAACGCAACGTGAACTGGATTGCATGAATTGTGTACAGAATGAAGACTTTGACTGTGACTGTGGGTATGCAAGACTATGGGACTATGTCTACAATATGCCGATTCGGATGCGGATTCGGTTTCGCATTCGCATTCGGATTCGCATTCGGCCGATTCGGTTTTTTCTGGATGTGGATAAGGGATACGGTAACGATTTTAGCTCCGATCTCACAGAGCTCTCAAATCACAATGCCTATGCCTTCGACTTCCTTTGGGCCACTGTCATCTGTTCAGGCTGAGGTTTGGAGAGATTGAATTCAAAAGGAGGAAAGTTGAACAGTTGTTCATTCAGTGTTTCTGCTTTTAGTCCTCTTTTGCGCCACTGGCACATCCTTCATGTTATTCCTTTACTTATTCACATGTATCCATATAATAACAATGTAGATGGATTCAGTCTCTAGCTTCTCCCTACTTTTTTCCATGCGACCTAATAATTATTATGTAATTATACAAACATGCCAGAGATGAGTTCAGTGGCATTGCCAAGCTATAGAATCCATCCATCGTCATCGATATCATCAGCTTGAACCGTCGTCAGACAAGTTTCAACTGGAATTAAAATCAAAACCACCATTATCATCTTCATCGATAGCGTGATGATACGATGCCAATACAGATACCTTACGTACATACATACGTGGAGGAGGCTGAAAACCAGCTCGTTTCTCGATCGCGAATCTCTTCTATGAATTTCTTGCTATAATTACGGTATCAAAAAATACTAAGCCAATAACAGAACGTAATCGACAGGGCAATCGAGCAAGGTATTCTGAATTCAACAGTAGAGAATCTGCGTCATAGCTTTATCCAACCCTATAGGTACGAAGGTAATTACTTAATTCAGCTCCGTCTACAATGCATAAATTATATAAGAGAGGAAACTTTTTAAATGTTGCTGGTTACTGCTATAGCTGATACAATTACTATACGCAGTACTACGGAGTAATAGTAATTATTTAGTAAAAATTTATTCATCTAATTGGTAATCGGCCTCCGCCCTTACAACCACTTCACGCTACGTCATATTATTCTCTTTAAGAGCTTAAAATTCTTGAAAGGATTTGTAAAAGCATTTCAGTAGCAAAACATTACGAAAAGTCATCACAATTTTTACTAGAGCATAAGTATATGTATATACTGGTTTCATAATAAAGATTCGTGTACAAACAATTTGTGGTTAATGAGTAAGGCGACCAAAAAGCATTTAAAGCGTTTCAAAACATTTGCACGGCATGCGCCAGTTTTTTAAGCTTTTGGCAACCTTGTTATATCAAAAATACGATTTAAAAAAGTATAAGTATTTAAATCATTATGAACTACAAAGTGGGATTATTTTAGCACGGTTGATCTAGCAAAGGATTATTTTTGCATATTGAGCAAATAAAAAACACGTTTTCAAAACATTTTCTTAATTTTGTTTAAAACCGTTATAGCTTCCAGGATTTTATTTATGCTGTTTTATATCAACCTGGCTAAACGAGGTAGGTGATATAAGGTGAAGCCATTCCGAGACCAAATTTCAGCTGCCAGCAAAACATTTCATCAGCGACAATTTTCATATTTCAAACCAGTATGCCCTGGATACCACGAATAATTGATATAAAAAGTTATTTGCCTCTGGTCGATAACGGATAATGCTGGTATAGCCAGTTTAATCGTGGAACGCAGTTTTAAGTTTGATTTTTTCTCCGAAAACCACAACAATTCAATCTATATCCTAACTTCCGAAAGAAAACTTGTAGGACGGGGTATTTTTTTAAAAAGACAGTTCAAGAACTGTAAATTTTTACTGAAAATGTTGATGAAATTAAAATTAGATCTACGGACTGCGAGTAAATACCTATACACACATTCTAAGTAGCAGCAGCAAAAACGTTTTTCGGTAGCTTAGATTGTTAGTTTTGGCGGGAAAACGTTTTTCCAACGACCAAGTGCTTTCGAAAACAGGTGTTGCAGTTGGAATTAAGCAGTAATATACATACATTATATTCTCATAATGTTTTAGGATGCCTGAACGGAAGGCACTGAAATGCAGCCAAAAGTCGTAAAGTCAGTTTATAATACTAATAAGACAAATCGTGTATTTGATTTTGGATTTTTAAGCGGAATAATTTTTGGCAGCCGTACTAATAATTAATTACATACTCTTCGTCGTGTGTGTATCTGTTCATATAATACGTGCTACTGATATACATATTGCTATTGCCGTGTAAACGATATTATGGGATGGGTTACAAGAACAAGAACAACACTCATATTATTAGCCCATCACACCACCTAGAATTCAACCCCACATGCCCAGAAATAACTTTTTGCGATTTAGTTTTTTGTTCTCTACATACCGATACTACTGTTGTTTTTGTTTTTGTCTTTCGCGCACGCTAGGTAAAGGTAGGTACTTAACTCTACAGGTCACAGTAGTCAGTCTTTCCAAACCGAACATACTTTAACATGCAAAAAATGCGTTTGACTACTCTGTATAATACGCTTCCTAATGATTAGGGTATTTAAGTCGAAACGGTACTATTTTGCTTGTACTATAAAATTTAACCTACGAAAAATATCTTTAAAATGAAACCGGAGTAAATGTAAGATTTTGAGCGTTTAACTGAGCAAGTGCAGCGAAGACGACGGCAAAGACGAAAATATATTTGTTTGCATTTTGAATTTGAAGTTGTGTCCAGTGTCCACCAACTCCACCAGCACACCATACAGGAATGACTTGATTATTGGATGTTTTACAGTTGACAGCTTCAGTTGGTGACTACTGTACTCCGCGTGAATATTGAAAAGGATTGTTCACAAAGAGCTATTTTTTAGTAACTAGCCATAAAATACCATTATGCCTTTCAAAAAATATTGAACTAGGAATTGTGGATGTAGGAATGATAATTATGACGATGGATTCAGTGCACACATATGTTCTATTGCAAGTAGACAATTATGAATCAAAATAAAACCACTTTAGGATTAGAGGATGATTGCAGCTAATAGCGTGATTCAAGATAGATTTGTTACAGTGTTCGGGGGTCGTTAAATAGGTGGTAGAAATCGATTAAATCCTGGCATGTACAAGCATATCGGAGTTTTGGGTGGCATAAAACGGTATAAACTGGTAGAAACTACTCGAATCCGAATCACAGAACACATAACTTTAAAGTCACATTTATTCTGCAACTCGGGGTTTTATTCATTCGTAATTACAGCGGAATCTCGTTATAGCAACATCCGTTATAGCGTCAATGTCTCTACTACGACAATACATAGTTTCCCCCTGAAACTTTCTCTACCTTCCCATGCTAAATATTCGTCCTTCTATAACGCCACTTCTCGTAACGACATGTTCCCCATTACGTTCAATTTGCAAATTGTATAACATCATGCACTTTTAGCTTGAGCATCTACACAAAATTCAAAACTTTTAAGTTAGGGTAAGAACCCTCACTTAGTCATCAGTTCAGGATTTTTTAATTCCTACAAAATAACCTTGAAATTGCGTGTCACGATGGAGCCCTACTTAAACACATTAACTGTGATGCAGAAAACATTTTATAGGTATATGTATTTGGAGAGTGTTGGTTGGTTCCTAAGCTGTTAGCACTGAATTGCTTGCCAATATTATTAGTTTCGATTGTCATTGCTTTTATTTTTTGATAGATCGATGTGTGCAATTTTTCATAAACCTGCAAGACAGTAAAGTTGTAACGAAGTGTTAAAATCTCTGTGGATGAATTATATAATTACTTCTTAGATAATCCCTTGTGCAAAAGTAAAAAAGGAAGAGTGACACAGTACGTTGATTATTTATTACACCTACCTAAGTACATACATAGCCATGGAGCATAACGTCGGTGAATATGGAAAACCTCTGCTAATTGGAAAACCTCCAGATTGCTATGGGGTTCCACTGCAATCTGAAGGTTTTCCAATTAGCAGCAAACTTCAATCTGGAGGTTTTCCAATTAACAGCAAACTTCAATCTGGAGGTTTTCTTATTAACAGCTATTTGCAATCTGGAGGTTTTCCATATTCACCGACGATAAGATGCAAATGTATTGTATGTAATTTAATTATGACTTCATCCCGAAAAAATACGAATAGCATCGAGCACTTAATTGCACACTTTGTAGTTGATATTGATCAAGATTTGTTAAAGCATAGTTTTATTTTTAAAATCTACAAAACAGTTTAGCATAAAGAACCCTTACGTTTCCATTAATTGAATCCTTGCTGCATATACGTAGTACCGTTATAGTTATGCTAGTAGTGTAATAATCTTCGAAAGCATAATTAAACAAATATTGCAGTACCATTGAAAGCTTTCATAAACAGCACAATCAATGATTAATTAAATCCCGCGACATTGGTATTACTAGTAACAATGCTGTGTCAATTTAACCTAAGAATGCATAAAGTTCTTCATTTGACTACCGTCTCGTATACATCACGTACGGATTAGGACTTAACTTTATTTCCATCTTAAATTATTCCCCGCCTCTAATATTTCCCTGGCTCTAATAATTCCCGGGGGCAAAGAGAAAGGATTATAAATAATTCCCCTTCTCTAATAATTCCCCGGGATATTAATAGGAGCATGCACTCATATTCCCACGCTACTACTATTAGTTTACTCTTAATCTGATTGAGTGACAACCGAAAACAAATTTTTCACAAAAGGAGGAAATATGAAGAATTCATAATTTTAACATTTGGAAGAGTAAATTCTAAAAGTCACAATTTGTGATCTCTATAGCATTTTAATTTGTATAAGAATAATGGCAGCACGAACTTAGAAATAATTCCCCGCCTCTAATAATTCCCAGGCCTCTAATAACTCCCGGGTTTGAAGAGTTGCTCGCCAAATAATTCCCCGGGGAATTATTGGAAGTTTTAAGGTATGTAGGAGTATATTTTCTTCATTTTCTGTTCATTTTTCTCAAATAATAATTACTCAGCCTTGGAAAGATAGGCGACATTATCATCTGATTTAAATGTAGAGCTGAAAAGACTAAAATATTCAATCGCAATGCTTACGACAAAATTATAAGTTTCATACATCATCTCATCATAACACAACTCACTAGCGATTAGTGGTGGGTTTAGTTTTAATTTTTTAATACATATTTTTAGGAGGTATTATTGCGAATCGCAGTAAGACTAAAGTTCGTAAACATGAAGGAAGATCGAAATCGAATTTAGTATCCACAATCATGTCTTAAATCTAAATCATTGCATTTCGTAAGTAAATGGCTTGACATCATAAAGGCTTAAAGTCAACGCAAGATCTGCTGTTGAAAGTTAGTGTTGCCGTTGGTGTTCGTGAAGGTGCAAAGCATAGAATTCGTAATATCGTACTTTTTTAATACTAATACTGATAATGTTTCGTTGAATTTTCTGAAAATTGTAATTGGATTTGAAGTGTTAACAAACGATATAGGGAAACGACCTAGGTATATAGGTGTTTACACAATTTCAAAAGGAGCAAAAGTATCGAATTACAATTTTACTTGTTTAATCGTTACTGCCTAATTGGAGAACTGCTTTTAAACCTGTAATTCCTTAATTTTAATTAATTAATTAGTTACTTCAATTATAATGATACAGAAATTGACCACTACTGTTTTACACCTTCATACCGTTTCGCTTGAAACCCCGTCATTGAATTTGTGTTAATTATATATTTTATATTATTGTAATTGCGCATGTTGTAGTTTGTAATCGCAGTTTTAATCATACTTATTTAAATAGGAACTCTAGAAACTATAAAATCTACGAAAATACTATAATATCTTTTGTAACTAGGTAGATGTATTTTATACAGTATGTTACTAAATTTTACTATTTTCTGAACTGTTCGATTTTATTCCAAAGAAATCAACAATAAATGACAACTATTCCCTTATCTTATTTTTTCTCTAGTATATTTACAGTGTGCCTTAACTTTTTCTCTACTAATAATAATTGTCGTCCACATATATTTTTGAAACCAAAGAGTAAAAGCACACTTGATGCACCATCGGTTTGTGTTTTTTGTATGTTAAACTTTAAGTTCGACACTATTTCTAATCCTGATCCAACTTCATCATCTTCTCAACATTTGTATTGACCTTGACTACAATTTACTTATTACATACAATTCTTTTAAAATTAAATTGATTTAGTTCAAAACAATCATAAAGTCACATAAATGATTAAATCATTAATGAATATCCAATTTTTGGTACCTAGTAAATAAGTACATTGAAACTGCACCAGAAACTTTTAAGGTGTTTTTCAATTAAATTTACACAAGGCGAAAAATCCGTGCGAGGTTTTGAATCTTTTCCCGCTAAAAAACAAATTGCGACTGAAAATACAGGCAGATAATTAAATACGCGTAATAGGAAATAAATTAAAACCACTATTTCATTTTATATTAAATTACAAGGTGGAAAAAATTATAATCACTAATAAAAATATTCTGCTGTACGATTACGACTACGATTATGATTCCGATTTTGATCACAGTCCACAATATCGGATCGATGACTGTATTTCGCAGCGACGTCGACATCAACGTCATTTCTACTAATTATTTCTACACTATTCTCCCAGAGATTTGACATTCAATTTACGATAATTATGTTTAACATAACAATTTGCATTATTAAATTATATTTTCGTGTGTACACAGTACATCGAAACATTTATATTATAATAATAATATTACAGGACTAAACATTGCTTATCTAAAACAACAACAAAGAAAGAACTTTTACAAATAGTTTATTGTAATCAATTGGTTGATTTAATACGCAATTAAAAATAATCTGGTTAGCGGTTAGCCACTATCTACGTACCGAATAATTTATTTAAGTAACAATTATTTATCCGCTTAGGTATTTTGTTAATTATTTATTTGATAACTGGTCACATGCGACTCTCATTATCATTAATTGCCTAAGTAATTAATACGATGTAATATAACCGTAACCTTCTTACTAGTTGGAAGGAAAGTTAAAAGTTTGACTATATAATCTTAAGTAGTTAAAAAATAAAGCTTACAGTTTACATTTTGTAACCTTGTATCGGATCGTACCATATCGTAATCCCACTTATGTCATAATTCTATTACCTATAAATTATATTTATAATAAATTACATATTTAATTTCCATTCACTAAAATTAATTACAACTCTATTTTTCCTTCCCATCCTAACTCTACCAATTCGTGAAGAGTCGAATTCTTACTTGAACCTGAACGTATAGGAGCAGTTACAATCGGAGTCGTAGTTGTGATTGTTGTGAAAGTGTGTTAACTGTCTTTTTAATGACTTCATTACTTCATTTCACCAGTGGTGCATTGACTTTGACTTTTACCTTGACGTTTTCATTATCAATGGTCATGGAAAGTGACTATTGAATTTCGATTCCATTTACAGTAAAAGTACTTATTGTCAATTACCAATTTATAGTTTACCACAGTAGTTGACAGTATTTACTACTTACTACCAATTACTATTAATACTGTATATATATTAATTTATATTAATTACTTGTTATTCGATTTTATTGTCACAGCAGGAGCAATTTGCAGTTTCAGTTTTCAGAATATAATTAATTATAAATAATTATTTTTTTCGATCGTCTGCATCGTGATCTGAACTCAAAGAGGTAGTTTGTATTAATGTTTTAAAAAAAATCCCACCAACCGGTACCAGTTCCGGTTCTGTTATGCTTTATATTAACGGGATTTAAAATTTAAAAGCTGACTAATACACTTCTATTTCAAAAATAAGAATTAAGTGCATAATTTTAGACAGTTAAACCATGACACTGATCAATCACTCAAATTATTTTTCTGGGTAAATGTAAATAACATCTTACAATAATAATAATTAAGTTTTGACATTAAGGTATTGTTGGTACTGCACCAGGTTTCATCATTAACGTTAATTGCTTGTTTGATTAATTTTAAAACTCTTAACCGTAATTTCGGTGTTCGTAACTTATTTTTATTAGAAAATCAAAATTGCCAGTTTTAAAATTGCAATAACTATCTAAAGTCAAGATACAGGAAAAACGAAAAAAATTATACTGTCAACTTCAACTTTTCGATAGCAACACAAAATCCGCAGGGTTTCACCGAGTAGATCGGAACGCGACGACGATCTACATAAGGATCACAATAATATTTGAAGATAGTCATTTCTGTTGTTGGTTCAGGCTTGATTCCATTCTGCTAATGTTCTAAAGTTATAGCGAAGGCGAGGGTTGCCTTGTGTTGTTTTGGTACGACTTCACACAAACGCATATAATTATTTATATAAGAGTTGGTGACCTGCTGAAGAATCGTTGGGCAAGGCGTTCAATCCACTTTAAATTCGTCTTGCAGTTTTTCCTCGGTTATGGTTTCGTGTTTTGTTTCTTTGTACAGTGTTATTTACACAGAAAGGAAGTACATTGTAAAGCAAAGGAAATCACTGGGTAGAAATCACATTACAATAGAGTGCTATGAGTTGCAGATTTCGATATGGTCTTTTCATGTCCATTCACATAGTATATACACAAACAAACTTAGGTCAAACGCCTTTCTGTTGATGTTGTTGTTCTCCATTTTCTTCTCTTCCTCACTCTTCTGGTTCTGCTTCTACTTCTATTGTAAACTGCCTAGTTGAGTAATATAGTAATGTGATTATTATTACAGGACTTCTTACGGTAGTAGTATGAGTCGTAGGAGTCTTTCGTAGAATATGGCAGTAGTTACAGTTATAGTTATAGTGTATGATGGTAATAGAATTTAAATCTAAAACGTTTCATCCGACGGGAAAAGTTGAGTACAGCAGGCAAGGTGCGCGTATGTTCTCGTCCAGTACAAATATGAATCCATATCTTCATTCTTGATCACTACGTGACTACATTTTTATTTTTATGCCTACACCACTCTAATCTATAGTATAATATACAATAATTAATATTGCTGCCCTTTAAAAAAAGAAGAGGAAGATCGATTTATAGATAAAAAGTCCCCTCACGTCTACCCCGATTTCGATTTCGGCTTCGACTTTGACCTTAACCTTGACCTTGAACTTTACCACCGCACATGATCTACAAAATCTTCTTTGACGCTCAAACGCTTAATTGTTTCATAGCCGAGAATAATGGCAGAGCTGAAGACGGCCGATTGAGTTAAACGAGCAGAAAGGCCTTTCGTAAACATCCTCATCCTCTCTTCTTCCCATAATAGCGCCATCGTTTTTGTGAACGAATCTAATCTTTGCACCTAATAGCATAATTTCAACAATCAATCATTTCAAATTCAACTACTACAGTATGCTTTGTTAACTATTGCGTATTACTAATGAACTATTTATTGTAGGTGCGTTGTATTATCGTTTTAAAATACCTAATTAAGTAAAATTGAAGAATGGTAAACCTATACAAATAAAAATCAGACCTGAAGTCTAGCTCGGCATACATCCAAAGGATTTGTAATTATGGTTGTGGTAAAGCCCCCTAAAGTTGCTGAGACACACTGAACAACGAGATGTGACGTATTTGCGGGCACAATTTTGGCCAATTTGTCTGTCAAATCATTTTAATTCAATTACTTTGTTATCTTTTCAGCAATATGAATAACTGTTTAATTTGTTGACTTGTGTGAATGAAATGAGAATGATTGCTGTATTCCATTTTTGCTTTTGCATACGTACCTTGGTAGACATGATAAAAAGCCCACCACATGGCCGAGTTAGGAACGTAGGTACTTAGCGAGGCCAAGTATCCTCTGTAGAATCCTCGAAAACCATCTCGTCTATAAATTTCTTGCGTAATATTTCTAGTAACTTCAAATCTTGTTCTTCCCTTGTACTCAATATTAAGGGGATTTAAACGCTGACTAAAAACATTAATTACATAGTAATTCAATACGACATAGTATACTTGTGTACATATAATATTGAAAGTGATGTGTAGTGTAAGCTAAACACAATCATTATCACCAATACTGTTAATAATTATAATTGTGTAAACAAAGCATATGCGTAATAATATGATAAATAAGTATAATTATGTTTTAAGATAGCTGAAATAATTTACTTGGAAGTGCCGCTACTCTGACCTATGACCATCAGATGCTGACTAATGACATCAAAAGGTACAATAAACGTCTGGCCTACTAAGGAAGCGCATCCACCGGCAATCAGCGCTCGGAATTGGCTTTAAAACAAATAAACCGCACAACAATTAAAAAACACAACTGCAATAGCCCGATGACTCAGTAGGTATTCACCACAAAATATTTTAAAATTAAGATTAATACAATTGAAGTTCACTTCCTATTTCTTAATAATTTTTAAGATCTATAAAACACACAACATCGTTAACTATGTAGCATAAATCTGGAAACAAATTCCCGAAATTGAGTATTAACTGTATCTCTAGCTTCTACGCATAAACCTGTTACTTGAATTTTGTCTCAATTATATTTATTTATACAGTAACAAAAAAATCTGGTGAACTATAATACTCTGGTCCCAATTACGGAACATTACTATTATCCCATCATCATCAAATCACATCCCTACAACACCTACACATCCAACCACTCTACTTTAATGTAAGTACCTATATATGTTTCCAACAAAAACCATGTTCAGAAATTATTTGTCACAGAAATATACCCACCTATTGCGGAAATTATTATCGTAAAGTACATGCCGTACACCTTCGTACACTGACACGTAGCATACCCCGGAAACGATTTGAAAAGCGGACACCCAAAATCCTTTGTATAAACCAGACACCCCTTCGGAAGCAACGATTTTACGACAAGCATCGAACATGCCATTGTAAACACTGTGCTGGTGTTGAAGCTAAAAATCATCATTAGATCATCAAAGTAAATGCAAATTTAATTTTCATGTTTCAACTGAAAATGTTGTAACAAAATTCTACGTTTTGGCGCGTGTAGCAATACATTTACTATCTATATATACTTTCTTTATAGAATTTAAATTATAATTGTTGATAGTCTTTTGATTTCCATCTCACTAATTACGGATAATATTTATTAGTTTTGGTATATCACCTGCATACAAGTTTTGATCACTGTGAAGGGATATAACGTGCATCGAATGGTGAATGAACTCAACATGCTGAGGGGATAAAATTTCCATTTTTCCATCATGTGCCACTCGATCACTTGAATTTGAGTTGGAGAGCACCCTGTAGGGGAAAATGATGTTAATGAGGAGGTTTCCGTCTCCATGTTCGAGGAGGTCGACTGTGGAGAAGGTGCACACGAAAACGACCTCGACGATGCCGCCAGTACTGATGGTGAGGGTGATATTGACGACGAGGGTAGTACAGCGGTCAATGTATTCAAACTTTCCACAGGGGCTGGTGGTCGCCACGATGTCATCGCTTTCTACTCGTTAAAATTATTTGCAAGCTCTTAATTGGAAGTTTCATCGGAAGGGTATCCTTTACAAGATCTTTCGTCCAAAACAAAATATATACAAAATAAAAATAAAACAAATTGATTCTCAATGTCGACAACGAACTTCCAAAGAACTGAATTTTTTGTATTATTAAGTATCGTCCTCAAAGTCAAAAGATCAAACGTTGATTTTTTGCTGAATTGTTATTTACAACAATTACTTGTTTTATATACATATTATAGCAGTAACTTGGTTTGGTTTACATTTATGCACAATATCAATTAGCAATCAAGCTAAAAAATAGTCTTCAACAGTGATGATGGTATCGAGCTTGCACGACTAATGACTTAAAGTAAGTTCTGTATCATATATTGTATATCTATTCTCCTGTTTCCCGGTTTATATCTTACATGACAATGCAGAAAGAGAGTTGAACAATATACCTTCAAAATTCAACGTGTGACTGCCTACTTGAAAAATTAATTGCGTAACTATAGTCTCACGTTGCAAGTTGAGGATTTAGAATGCGTAAATATTATTGCTTCAGTTTGCCTAACGAGACGATCATCTACGATTCAACTGAAGTCAAAAGATCGCAGAACGAAGAAGCCGTAGCACAAACTGAATCCTCATCCGATGATATAAGACAAGACGGAATAATTCCTATTTCCAGTATAATTACAAACGACAAACATAAACCCAAACCAAACCACGCACTTTGCACAGCACCCGTGATCGAGCCTATCTTGCTTGAAATTTCAAAACTAAATTACAAATAAATGTACTTCCATTAAAGTAGCGTTTACCTGGACTAGTTAAAAGTGTTTAAGTTGACTTTGGAACTGCAGGGATTAAAATCAGAAACAGTAGCCTAACTAAAGTAGCTATTACACGAGAAATTTTGAATCGAAGGTTACAAACAAGTATTTACTACAAGCTTAAATTATTTTCTCCCATTTTCTTCGATACTCTCCTCTTGTGTTTTGTAAACCGCGGTATTTTCAAGGATATCTCTAGCTGAATTTTAAGATTCGAATTGAATGGTATTGGAGATTTTTTGGTCTCGGTGAGGGCGTGGGGGCGGGGGCCGGGCGGTCGGCATCGGGGCCTCGGGCGATTCGGGTCTTGGCCTTAAGTCTCGTGTCATGTCAGGGATGTCAGTAATATCAGTGATGTGACATCTCACGGTGTGGCAGCGTGACAAGTGATCAGCAGCAGCCCATCTTTTCAGCGATTTACAAAAACAATTAAAAGCGAGCAAGTATGTAGGTAATTTAATCTTAAGATCAATTAACCTGTGAACTGTGAATCATTAATGGAAAACGGGAAACAAAAGCAGGTCCATCAAGTACATATAATTATTATTAAACTCAGTAGTTATGTATTCTTTTATAATTAAATTGTCTCTTATTTTAACAAATAGGTGCACTATAATTATCAGTTGTGCAATTAGGCCATTACAGCTTCTCTAACTTTAAAATTAAGGATAGCAACAATTCATTGAATTATACGCACTTAATTGCATAATTTATTTTAATCTCTGTAATCACTCGAAAAAGCTCAAGAACAAAAAGAACCTATAGACAGATCTATAGATATAGATATAACGTAATAAATAAATAGTATAAATGCTATGCAAATAATAAATATAACGTGGTTCTGATTTGATTGGTTTGCAATCAGCGACTGTATATTATACATATCATCAATAATTTCGATTCATAGTAAGAGTTTTCATCAATTATTCATTCCACAGCTATAGTTGTGTTGTGTATGTAATTATAATATCCTCGGTTAAGAGTCAAAAAGTGGCAAGTCCAAAAATTGCTAGAAGCAAAATGAGGCATTTCCAATAATTTTCAAGTGTAAAGTGAAGTAATCCAGTGAAGCCTGATTGGACTTGCCTCACTTTACATTTAAGGAGTTCGTGGACAGGCCTCATTTTGCTTCTAGCAATTTTGGGACTTAGGTTAACGATATGCTCCTACGAAGTTATACCACTAGGAGGTTAGGAATTAGGACCCGGCCCTTTTACATGCTATATACCTAACTACAAAATGCAACGTGTATGTATACAGTATGGTTCCACACATGCTCAATAAAAATGATGAAACTACAAACTACAAAGTTCGATTACAAGTTACACATTAAAATAAACACGCCGTGCTCGTGTTCGTGCCAACCAATAATAAACACCAACCCAAAATCCAAATTCAACTACGTTTCACTTTCAGCCACAATCACAATTCACAGTATAGCTCAGATTCTAAGACTCTCAGAACCAAATGAATGAGGCGACGGCAAATAGACGCATTATTATTTGTCTAACTTCTAACTTGTAACAGTAAGTATAGGTGTTGTGTACGTAGGTAATTATGAGGTAGAGAGAGATTAAAATTACTTGACGTTAATAATAATGATTGACTAATCTTACTTAGTAGCTCTGGCCATTCGCCAGAATGAGGGTCATGACATGTCCAGTAACTTAAGTTAAAGGTAGAATTAATGACTTACTAATTAATAGTGAAAACGTGAAGATTATCGTCATAATTACACAACCAAAAAGCCTTTGTCGAGAGATCGTAGCTCCGTTTTATTAATTTTTTCATTGTGTAATAATTATGTTCCCACTCCCATTGTTATGCTTTAAGGCTCATCTACGCTGCACTTTAACAACGAACTGAAGGTAAAGTGTCTACTTTGTGACCATAGCAATTTTCAAGTAAAACCCTATTGCTGTAGCAACAAAGTAGAATGTAGAAACTTTATACCTTCACTTTGTTGTTAAAATGAAGTGTAGATGAGCCTTTAATAATGCCTATTTGGAGTTCTAACTTTTTTAAACCTACTTTTAAATCCGAAATTACAGGTTTTGTTGACGTTTCCTTATGAATAATGAAATGAATATTGACAATGACTATGGGCATTTATAATATCGGGTGATTGCGCAAATCACGTAATTTAAGAAAACGGACACGTAAAAATATTTACGTAAAATTTGCCACTGAATTTCGTGATTTGTGCAATCACCTATGTAAACGCTGTTTGGGACGGAGTTGAAATATTTTCTTCCACTATTATTGGGTTTTTATTATTTTTCATTGCACTTTTTTTATTTGTAATTACATGATTATATATGTACATGTACAGTAAAATCTCGTTATAACGACACCTCACGGGGAGCAAGTTTTCGGACGTAATAACGAGATGACGTTATAGACTGCTACGTTTAGTTTAATGGAAAATTTTTTAACTAAAGGTAATTAACTAGGCGCTACAGTAAATGCACTTTTTGAAAAGTAATACAGAATTTGATAATAACTATGATTATAAAAACATAATAGTTGTTTAGTAATAATATAAGGGTGTCAGTCTTCCTTGTGTACTTGAACAAACGCTTAGCTAAATTAATTAATTAATTTTATCCACAGAGACCTTAACTTGTCTTCACTATTTTACTGACTTGCGGTAAATATTACACATACTTATATCGGTTAGCACAAAAAATGAAACTCACAATAATGCAATCAACGCTTTTAGGAACAAACACACTACAAATGCACAAAATCTCATCACAATTAATGCGTTCAACTAGGCTTCATGGTGGGCAACATTGTAATTTATTCTGTAGGAATTAAAACTCCTGAACTGATGGCTGATTAGTAGTCCTGAGCCTGATTGTTCAAACAAGTTTTCGTGAAGATACTCAAGTCAAAAATCCATGACGTTATAAAGTTTAGAAATTGAACGTGAATGCGACTGCGGGGGAGGTTGAAGCAAGACGGTATAACGAATAAAAGCTGACTGTACTGTTTCTGTGCCTTTTCCGTGCGCCGCGCCGTAACGAAAAAGTATACTTTTTTGCGTTTATACTGCACCGTTACTCACGCGCGAATGCAAACAT
>JAAXYX010001205.1:0-25400 GCA_036851915.1 Ptenothrix huangshanensis | reverse complement strand
CAATGCCAATGACAAAAAGAACCACAATGACAAGCCAAAGGAGTGAAGAACACGAGCGAGAAGAAGAACAAGGGAATAAAATAGAGTTTAAAACGAGATAAATTTCAGTTACATGCCATCATTTTTGAGAGGAGCCATCAAATCAACTGGAAGAGTTCCACGGTTTGGGTGGATGACGGTTGACTGAAGTAGCGAAAAAAGGGAACACTTGACTTATTGTCAACATATTGTGAGTGACACTCTCATGAATTTTCGCAGAGGAACGTGTGGAAAGGCAGAGCAGAGTGAGGGAGGGAGGGAGGGAGGGAGGAGAGGACAGGACAGGACATGGCAAGAGAAGGGAGTCAGAAAATGAGAAATAGTAATAGCAATAAAGTAGATATGTGCATCTTCAAAGTGTATTTTACGTTGCCCCAAATATCCTGAGAACTCTGTGGGAGAGCGACAAGTTAAAGTTTGATTTAATCAAATTAAGTCGTTAAGTGCTTTCGTCAAATCCCCTTTATGGGCACAAACATGATTAAATTAATGAAATTACATCTCTCAGCCTTTTATGAGAGACTTGACACGTACTTACATGATTCCAAAGAATCTTCATCATGTCTTCGTATTTATCATTATCTGTATCAGTTCTTGTCTTTCGTGTAGCTCACAGCTAGCCGTAGATGGACACTTCTTTCCTTCTTATTACATACTTACATTCTATTCTATTCAATTCGATTCTCTCGCACTCCACTCCACTACACTACACTCACTCAGATTGCCACACCAAAACACAATCAAGACCAAGACACAAGTCTTCCTTCTTATCTTCGCCTTCGCCTTCGCCTTCATCTTCATCTTCTCATGTCTTCATTTATTACTACGATTACCTTCGTGTCTATTTAACTACCGGAACTTTGTAATCTACTTTTGGTCTACTTGACATTTTTACTACTTTCCTCATCCTCCTCATTTCTACCATCTTTTGCTACCAAATTGAAAATTATTTCCTTACTCATCCATTATGAGTGTGGACAGAAAATTGAAATTTATCCCCACGGCACAAATGACTTTTTCCCATTCTTATTTAATTCTCTTTCTCTCTCTATAGTATACCTTTAGTGTGGAGGATTTTCATTTGAATTTCAACCCAAAAGCCAAGATTGCAATTACTAATGCAAAATCCAACGCAACCTCACTTCAATTTTAAATTGGAATATCCTTGTAAAAACAAGAGATATCATCACATCATCACGCCTACAGCATTGTAATTGTAATTGTAAGTGTAATTCTCTTTCTAATTTCACTCCCAATTCTAAAATCCTCCTTCAAAATCATTAAAAAAATAGGTTAAAGTTCCGTATTTCGCCATTTCGTATTTTTAATCATCATCAAAAAATTTTCTTGTCTTGTCTTGACATTTGACAGCCAAAGTAGAACTGAATTGTATTGGATTTCATTGGATTGCATTGCATTATTATGACTTGAAAGGGAGACACTGAACGTCATGGGAAAGGAACGGAAATCCTACTAGACTGTGACTTGAATAACACTTGTATGTAGAAAAAGAGAAAAACCATAAAATACTAAATAAAATAAGTAAACTCCTACTCGTAGAAAACATGCATCGCTAAACGCAGGGAGATAAACGGAGGGTAGAATTGAGGAAAATGCGTAAAATGAAGAAATCCTGTCTGTTTAAAGTCTATAGTGGGAAAGTGAGTTGATGTCTGATGTTGAAAAAACCAAGGGAAGGTACATAGTGAGACAGACGAGAACAAAGTTGAAGACAAGACAAAATAAAAGACAGTGCCGTGTTGTCTTGTCTTGTGAAAAAATGATGATGATGATCCATGCGTAAATTTCGGCAGAGAGTTAACCTGAATAAAAGAATGACGATGGGAATGACAAAGAAGGGAAGATACGGAGTCTTGGAGAACAAAGCAGGACCTCCCTGATATTCTATTCAATTGGCGAGGGAATAGCAACATAGCATAGCTTTTAAAATAGAAGCAAGGCAAACCACACAACGACTACACTACAGTATCAAGCATCATCATCAAGTGTGATACAGCAAAGTAAAGTAAAGCAACCCAACGCAATGTAATGCAACGCAATGTAATGCAATGCAATGCAATGCAATGCACTTCACCTCAATTGAAAACCATACGAAGCAAAGTCACTAAAAATGACAAAGACTACGTTCTATCTTCTATCCGTATATAATAATAAAGGGAGTCAAAATACATACCAGCAAATGCGAGACAAGCGAAGGAAAAAGATCTAGAAAATGACAATGTACGAACAGGAAATTAGAATCGGAGACGGAGACGGATAAAATCAGAGCAGTATAATTAAAGTACATATTAAAGTACCTACTCAAATAAAATGCAATCTTTACATGGAAGGTGAAGCTACAATCTTTCTACAATCACTTTTATTACTCTAGACTATTTTTCCTCTTTACTTTTCTGCATTGTCTCACCAGACTCCATATTTCTAGAGGAGGATCGAATCGAGAGTCTGGCAGGGAAAACTTTGTCAAGACTGAGAACCAGAAGCAGAATAAATGTCGTTTATACGAATTACGAATAGTAGTTTAGCTTGCTCCAATGCTTCCAACTTCCAAGTCGAGTTAGGTAATCCCTCGCTCCGTTACATTTCACATTTCAACGCGCCTTTGGCTTTGGCTTTGGATTTTTTTTTCTTTTTATTTTTTCGCATGAGAATGAAACAAGAAAAAGGCTTTTATCGTTCGTGAAACAGACAGTGAGACACCTTTGTCATATCACCTACATTATATACCATCCGAAAATGAGAATTTCTATGAAGCTATAATAATAGCTATAACTTTTATACAAGTGTGTGTCTACTTATGTCTACATATAAGAGTGATGACGACAGTACAAGGAAAGCAACGGTGTGACAATGGATAAATGCATCCCATCTCCTTTGTATTCCTTGCACTTCATTATAATACTATGGTGTAATATACATATACATATACCTACATCTACTATAACGCTGGATAAACCAACCATAACTAGAACCAGAACCAGAACCAGAACCAGAATCAGAATCAGAATCAGAACCAGAATCAAAAAGTCAAGTCAAACAGTCAATAGTAAAACTATGTAATGGGAAAGCTAGACTATCGAAACTGAAACTGACAACTGACAGACAAAAATTCAGAGTTAAATTTTACCTGGAATTATTTTATATTACCTGTCTATGTACATGCACTTTGATGGGAAGAATGAAATTACTCTGTAAGCCCTTTGCATTAAACAGTAAGCTTTTGATGAAAAGCTTTTGCTTATGCAGACCAGACATTTCAGACGGCATTGTCTACTTATGGCCAAATAAAATCAAAAACTAAGTTACAACGACTATGCATGGAAAGTATGTATGTCACTGTTCCTGTTCCTCTTCCAAAAATCTCTTTGCATTGCATTGCATTGCATGGCATGGCATGGCATTTCGATTTCGACTTGGACTGTTTTCTTTCTCCCCGTCTGTATTATTCGAATGGAACAATTGGATCAAATTCTGTCCTCACATTCACCTAATTATAGGCTTGAGCATTGCTCGCATTGTACATGGACACAAACAATACAAGCCTCTATCTTTTCCACTTCTATGTACATATGTACAAAGTACCAAGGCAAGGCAGAGAAGAATCGGTGGGAAAATCAAGATGCCGTCTTTCCTTAGTCCGAGTAGATTCAGTAGATAGTAGAACTGACTCTGTTTTTACACTCGCCTTTGCTCTTTACGCATTGCATAGTTCCTAATGACATAGACTCACAATCACAATCGTTGGCTTCCGTTCACAGAATATAATGGAGAAGAATAGATACCTACAGAAGAGAAAAGAGAAGAGGAGAGTAGAGATATGCAGATGATTGCCAAGCAATTCTTATCTGACACTCACTTGAATGCATCACTCGATATAGTATTTACACATTAACCTTCTACATACAATTTCTATCATGGACCCTTTGTAGGGTAAAAGCTTGTCGGTATCTACCTACCTGTATTTGTATTGGATTCTATTGGATTATATTGGTTTGGATTGGGACCGAAGGGAGAAAACAATGTAACCGTACACTGTACTATACTATGACTGAGCACAGAGACATTTAGTCCAAGATTCCACTGTGCTCTGCTTGGCTGCAATTGTGATTGTGACTCATTCAATCACTATACATGGAGATGATCATTATGTGATTTTCGACCTCTCGTTTTGTCCTCAGTACAATGGAGTCAAAGGAAAGGATGAAGAAGAAGGAGAAGAAGAAGAGAAAAAAATGAAAAGTTGAATACCGACTACCAACTACCGACACCGACCTGTGACTTCATCATTCCCCTTTTCTCTCTCTCTCTCTTATTCCAATTCTAATTCCATCACACTACACGATGCATGTCCCATACTGTGCTCTATACGTATAGCAAAGCAAAATATACATGTAGATGTACCGGCATCGGCATCCTTACATTTTCTATTTCACAGGGAGGCATACGCGCTAAATAAATATGAATTGAAACCTGAATTTACATCACACTACAATTGCTCTCGATTCTCAATCACTTCTATACTCTATAGGTACATAGGTAGTTATTCTTGCGCTGGATTGCCTTCCTTCCGTCCTTCCTTCCTTTCTACCTGCTTCTCTAAGGCCTCCCCGAAATCAAAATCAAATATCCTCCCCATCATTATTAGATTCTACATGAAGATACCTACCTACCTACCTCCCTACGTTCTCCCTTTATGCAAGTTGAGCTCTCAATCTTTCCGCCTCAGTCTGTAAGCTCATGGCTTGTCTACACATGTAGGTGATTGTAAAGGAGAAGAGGAATAAAGTTGAAAATCCAAAGGAGTGCAGTAGAAGTAGAATGCAGCGTAGTGCATTCATTGTATTCGAACATGGTCGATTGACTCATGGGACACTGTGTAGGTAATGAATGGGAGTTATTACCCGACAAGTTATTATTATTTGTACTCACTTTGCTAACAAGGAAAAAAGTTTATCTTGTGATCCTTCATTCAGTTGTGACAAACGATGAGGATAAGTACACAGGTATTATTATTGTCATTATCATTATTATTACGGGCACATATATTTCTCTGTATGTATGATTAATAATATATATATATATATATATATATATATATATATAGGATATATGTGCACCTATGCAGCTACAGACAGATAGATAGATTGGATGTCCAAAGATATTTCTAAAGTGGGGTGTGCACCACTGTCACTGTCACTATCGCTGTAGTTCCATGAGCAGAGTAATAATAAAGGTAATGTGTGGGTAAAGACGAGGGAAGTCAAGTGAAACGTATGGTTGGGTAAGTGATAGGAACAAAGTGCAGTTAAGGTTGAACTAATAAGTGTATGTAAAGGTAGAGCTAAAAGTATTGTTGGTTTGTGTGTACGAAAAAATCATAAAGCATGTAATAAGGTGGAGGGCAATAAAAGACCCCGTTGAGTTCTCTCTTCAGTCTTCCTTACTGTCCTGCATTTAACAAACGTCCACCCGTGTGGTGTAGGCATTGAATATGGTGAGCGTATAAAATAGGGGAAAAAAATGAGTAAATGCCCGACTTGGTTTTACTTTTGGATTTTGAACGTGGACTTTTCATGTCCTCGCCTCGTCGTCCTGTAATCAAGGGATCCAGTGAGAAAATCAAAGGCTCACCCATGACGACTTGAATGCGAAACCTAACCATTACCGTCCATCAACTGGAGGGTACAATGCCACATTATCTTTGCAGCTTCAGACTTGATAGATGTATTTACACGGAGACAATGCTTTTTGCAGATATTACCACACCATACCAACATCTAGCCATCCATTCATCCATCTCCGTAGTTCATCTACAGCTACTCAACTATGTATAGACCCAGCCATTATCCTCATCTTCGAGTTAATAATCGTTTCAAAAACTTATCTGGGGCTGTCCCCCTTGTAACAAACCACTCCATTATATTTCATTATTCATAACTTTTCCATATTCCATTTCTTATGTTCTCTTCATGTCTTATTGTCATTACACAGATCTCGTTGTAGTTGTCGCACTTTCCATCCATTTCTCTCCTTTATCACCTTACACATTCTACACATCTACATGGCTATTTTTTATCCAAGTATTCTACGACTTGTCATTATATTTTATATTGTAAAAGGAAAAGTTCCTGCTTACATCAGTCATCAGTCCCACACAGGAGGAAAAGAGAAAAAAAATCTTGCAATGTCAAAATAGAGAAGGAAAAGGTCACCAACCGTGTAATCGTACCGGGGGACTTGCTTCTTTCTTCCTTTCTTTTATTTTTCTTCAATCTAGCTTTCCATGCATTTACCTAAGTCACTCGTTCTCATCTTGCTCCTGATTCACGTACAAAATCTCATCCAATCATGGTTTTTCCATGCGTATACACTAAGTGTAGACCAGTAGCGTAACCAAGACTTTTTTAGGCGTAGGCCAAATTGCGGAAGTTAATTTTATCCAGAGTAAGTTTTTGGAAAAAATAATTGTAGCTAGTGTTAGTGTTTTTTTTTGTGTAATGAAAAAACTGGATCTCATTCAGTGTGAAATCTTCAAACATTATATCCATTATTATACAATGTAAATTATTAAAAAATCGCGCCCTTCCACGTAAATTTAAAACAAATGCGTCCTTTTTATGTAAATTAAAAAAAACTTGATCTTGTTTTGTTTAAATTTTAAAAAAACCTGCGGCGTTTTCATTTAAAAAGAGAACCGCTTCTCTTTCCTGCAAATAAAAAAATGCGCCATTTTCATGCAAATATTAGAAAAAAGGCTGTGTATTTTTAAAAATCTTGTATAGGTCTAGGCCTAAGTGGCCTACACCTAGTTATGCTACTGGTGTAGACAGGGCTAATTATTCTACATTGAATTGCACACTTCATTCTATGATTCTATAAAATGTTACCGGTTCTTGACGCTCCTTTGCCTTGCCGAGCATTTTGATCATTCTTTTCATTTCTATTTTTCCCCTGCCGTTACAATTCTCAAATTCAGACAATGTCTTTGGACTACATAATATATGTACACCTAACTAGGTGATACAACTACCTACGGAATCTCATCCAAATTGCGGATCTGGATACAAATAAAATTCTTCAATCTACTATCTACAAAATGCAGATCCCTGCCTAATTAGTTTTACAATAATTGCATCGTTTTATCACGGCATCAAGGCGGAGCACCATTACTTCATTGGTATGTATAGGTACTGGTTTACTAAATACTACACAGTGCAGAGAAAATTTATGGCATGAAAGCCACTAGTTATCTAGTTAATTCATAATTATGTTGTCTCTTATGATTAGATTAAAAATGCGTTAGTCTATTAGACCTCTGCACCCACTTATCATTACAGTTTCATCCCATCCCATCCCATCAACCATCAACCATCCTATTGAGCTCAAGTGGAAGAGGAACTAATTAAGATAGCAGCGTTCTCGATTCTCCATTTGTTCGTCCAAGCTCTAGATTTAAAAGGATAAATAAAAGCCTTTTAGAATACTCCCTTATCACAGTACATTATCACCGAAGTATACACACAGGAATGTATTAGTACCTACATACATACAACTAATATCTCGATTTAGGACGAGCAAAAACAAAATTTTAAAATCCAATTCAACAAATCAAACGTAAAGGCTAACACCTGGTAAATCTGTGGTCAGAACTAGTGCCAGGCCAGAGTCAGACTCAGATGACTAAGAAGGCAAAAAACGATTGAGGAGTAAATGAGTTGGATGAAGAAGAAGAAGCAGAAGGAGAAGAAAAAGAAGCTTAAAAGAGATGCGAGAAAGGAAGAGATGTTTTATTCGACTCAAGAAATAGAATAGAGTACAAAAGATGAAAAGAAAGATCGAAGAAACCATAGAATATTGTGTTAGACGGTGTTGAATAATTTGAAGACTCATGACCACACCCTCGACAGGCGGAATTCTTAATACATCAACCAGACCAGAATGTGGATGTGGATGTGGACGTGTTGGTAAGTGTGGTGTGTGTGGACCGGTCTTGAAAAACAAGCTTTAGTTGTTAGCATTTTCCAGCACATCTTCACATACTTTTCTTAAGGCCGCCTCCTGTTCTTCTTTTTTCTTCTCTCTCTCTCCCTCTTTCTCTCGTTCTTAAGTGTCTACAAGAAAAAAATAGAATTCATTTTTAGCCTCTATTGTGATTGCAATGTAGCCACTACCAAATCCATATAGCCTTAGTAGTACTCCTATAGCAGTAGCCCTATTTATAGTCATCTTTGGCCCTATTATATTACCTTACGATTATTCTTATTATTTCATTATTTCCTACACTTAAACATTACTTACGAATTACACGGAATCATTCACGAGAATGAATGACTCTTGTGGTTAGCTTGACTTATAGCTTGGCTTTGCTTCGGTTTCGTTTGATTTGATTGTGGCTGGCCGGGCCACATCAAAACACGAATGAGAACAAACAATCGCATGAAAATGCAAACGATTAAAGTAGTTTGTAGTTTTGTAGTCATGTAATGACTCGTAGTATTTTTTTCCTGTAATTACGATTACGGCTAGACTACAGTTGCTCACATCGGTCGTGTATATTAAAATGGACATGGATGTTGATGTTGGCGTTGACTTTTTGATGCTGACTGTAGACGGTGGACTTTTAATAAATAGCAGACTGTTAGTTGCTTAGTTCTGTACAAATGGAGCCAAGATTGGAAAATAGAAAATAGAGGTATTAAGATGCATAGCTATATACATGTGAATCATATTATGTGTTAAAGCAAGACTAAACACTATCACGGACAATTAGGTATACATTCTATAGGGAACTATAGAGAAATAAAAAGTAATCATGGATTTAATGCTGCTGAATGATAAAATGTGAATGTGAATGCATTAGTCCCGGTGCGGTGACTTGACTTGACTTGGACTCGTCATGGCTAGACATTAGACCGAGGCCGCATCAACTCAACCGACATATTATTACTATTACGTAGGTATTCTTATTATTCCTAGTAGTACCTACATGTATTGCATTCCATATCCTAACCACAACCACTCTTTACAGTAAGGAAAGAATGTCTCACAGATAAAATGCAAATAAAAATAACATTACATAATATAGTATGGTAGCTGATAATTTGATAGCAACTAGTCGTTGTCGTCTACATCGTTTTCGTCGGTCATGTCGTCTCGTTCTTGACGCAACATCTTCAATTGTACAGCGAGAACTGAAATGAAACAAAAAATCCATGAAATTACAACGTATTTTGATTCGAGTCGAGTGCTATGCTTTGATTACCCATATTACTTTGAATTGTAGGTAGGTACGGATTCTTTTACTAATAGTCAGTCAGACCAAGCAACTCATTGCACCAGCACCAAGTACATTTTGTTGCTTAATCATTACCCAAAATAAAATATTACGATGATTGTACATTTTACATATTTTTTATGTCATTTTATCCTCGGATCCACGTAATGTATTCTTGGAGACGGTGTTCAGGGGGGGTGTACGGAAACAAACAGCGGACAATAATGTACCAAACCAAGACCAACTACTACAAACTTACAAGTGCCACTTAAACCTTGTGTAGGTATTCTATTTCTATAACATGTGACTACATATATCATGGAAATCAAATCTGTGATCATTTTGGATTGTGCCACTTCATACGGATTATATTATTAATACAAAAAAGAAATGCATCAGGATTAAGATAGATCTATATCCGTCTAGCAAAATTGTATATGATTGTGCTGTAAAATGAAATACAACTACAGGTAGTAATAGTAGTACAGAAAAGGAATCGAGAATCGACCAAACAACAACGACACGTTCAACAGAAGGATTAATAGACAGTGCATCTCACACTCGGACTTCGTAAGTGATTTTATTATGTAAGCTCAACTGCGTGAATGTTGTCAGTCGGATATTTGGAGAGCCAATGGACCCCTCACGATGATTATGATGATGGTCCGATGATACACACATATTTCGATTGAGTCCCGGTCCCGTGCTTTCCGTTATCTCCTCTCAAGTCTATCTTTACTGTACTAATATTGAATTACAATTAAATGTTAAAGGACCGAAGCTAAATGGCACCCGCACTCGGCATGCTGTGCTTGTACTTGTACTTGTATTGCACTTCACTGCACTCCAATCTCCAATCCAAGTTCCTACCTGCACCTATCTCTGTGACTGTGACTGTGACTAGGAATGACGAAGGTCGAAACTTTGAATTTGGATTACAATTTAGATCACATCGCATTGCATCGGTGAAACTGAATGAACAATTGCAGTTAAGATTAAATACAAATACACAAAATAATATTAACTAGTCATATGGAGAACAAAGGTAATAAAAATAATAGTAATAATAATAATGGGTGCATTTCCCAATTCGGATTTCCATCGGATACATGTGATGTGGTGTATCATCATCATCATCATCAGCAGCATCATCATGTGAAGGTAGAGGAGCAGGATGTGTTACATGCACCAGGTAATAATATTACATGATTTTACGTTGTGACTATTTCGAATCGAACCGACGACGCAGATGATTCGAGAAAATAAGGAAGCAACAGTCTCTGTGTTCCTTTTCTCAAATACAACCGAGTAAATGTACGTTTAAGCGAGTTTACCACACCAGATCAAAATCAGAGAGTCAAGTGCACCATGGTGATGGTGATGGTAGACTTTTCTATCACAATCATATAATATAATTTATATATCTATGTATATAATTATTATCCTGAGACTAGGACTACTAAGGTATTACATAGGGCTGGCAGCCGTCAGCCGTGTTATGATCAGATCCAGGATTTTTCCTAATGACAACAAGATGCAGTCATAAAATAATGTGTAATAATAATAAATGAGTTTCGTCAATGTGAGCTGGCAGGAGGAAGAAGGCAAGGCAAGGTAGAGGCAGACAGGTAACTCAGGTAATAGGTACAGAGAAAAAATTGAGAAAAAACTTCAATATTTCCGAATGACAAATGAATTGTCTCTGATATTGGGGATGGGTGTGTTCGGCTCATCGACTTGGCTTCGACGCTGAGACTTGGGCTCTAAACATTAAGCCTCAACAACGAAACCAAGCCAAAGTCATAACTAAACAAGTATAAGCAAAACTACAATATATAACTATCACTATCTACCTGCATTAGCTTTCGACTATGAATCTACCAAAAGACAGCTCTGGATACTGACTATCGTTTCATCATACAATGACCAGTATGTACCACTACAATACTACGATCCCGTCCGTACATACAATGAACAAAGTTGTTCACATAAGGTAGAATCAATCAGTAAGTTTGGACTTGGACGTTGAACGCTCAATGCTCAGCTTTCAAAGTCGAGTTAAAGAAGAAGAAACATGATAATCATAATCGTAATCTTAAGCATCCAGCTATCTCTATCTGTAGCTATACGATTACGAATGAGGTGTATCTTGGCTTGGCTTGGTTTGACTTGACTTGGAAGATGAATACGTAAACGAATACGAATGATAATACGAAGACGAGCAAGATGAATACGAAGACTAGAGAGGGAGAAGAAAAAAAAACTAAAAAGTATAATAAGCATAACAATACAGAAATAATAGCTTATGAATCCCACACGGAGAAGGAAGAACGGAGACATACTGATATCTCATCATGTACTCCGTTACATTGTTGCTCCTTGAACGCATCTTGGAACGAGAACGACATAACCACAGAGCAAACCAGCATCCCCATCACAATCACACTATATTATACTACAGTAATGCTAAAGGTAGGTAGGTTCTCACATCGATTTCATTGAGTGCATCCATTTACACTTGAATTGTTGTTGTTCGTGCCTTGTATACACAGAACACAGAGACAGAGACGGAGATACACAGATGCTCGGAGAAAATATTCATTCTTATTGTGCACCATAGGTGGGTTTTTTATTCAACCAGCAACAGATGAAAAATTGCCCAATCGAAATACCTTACTTGCTTTAACTTCCACGTCTTCCCAACTAACAACCAGAAACTACTAACACCAACACCAACTTGTCATGTGTCCATATACTACTATGTATCTATAATCATGCATATAATGTCTATACCTGCCCTAACATATATATAAACATACAGTTATAGATATATCTACATCTACATCATGCAGGTCTTGTACTTGATTCTTCTAAAATTACACAGTAGATAATCTCAATGTCTCTTCTTCAGTTCCGTTCTCTTCTCTTCTCTATATTCTTCTGTTCAAGTTGAATTGAAGATGATGCGCTAGTCATTTGATTCGGTGTGTGAACAGTAAGCACTATCAGTCCTATGAAATGCATCTGCATACTAGTTTGTAGTTACTCAGAATGATATTGCATTCGTCGATTCATTTTATATTCGTCAAAAACACCAACATGTGTAGGGTTCCTCATTACATACATTGGTATTTAACTTGCGTCCGATTGGCTTCGATCGGATTGAATTGGATTGAACTGAAGATGCAGTTGTATTTACAAATACAATACAATGCAATTATATAACACAATGTCCTGTCTTCGTTCTAACTTGCGTCCGATTGGCTTCGATCGGATTGAATTGGATTGAACTGAAGATGCAGTTGTATTTACAAATACAATACAATGCAATTATATAACACATATGTCCTGTCTTCGTTCACGTAGTAAGGAACCTACCAGGAAGAAGAATACAAGTACCCCTATACTATTATTATTATTGGTAATTATGTAGACTTTTTCTCAAGTTTCATCTTCGGTTGCTCTTGGACTTGGTCTTGGACGATGTCGATGATGAGCACGATGCTGTTGTCTCTGCGTGATGCTTTTCCTGTCCCTTTTTCTATCTTTCTTCCATTTATGCTTCTCCCAGTATTAACATATTGCAGGCACAACCGAAATCCTAGTTCGGGTTATGGTTCTGGTTCCTATTAATTCTTTGACTCCTACTCGTAACCCAGAACACACATGACACATGTAGTTAACAGAAAATTTGAAAGGAACACTTAAATGTAATCTCCAAGTGTTCCGAATTCTTGGCCAGCATTTTACGATATCTTGGTGGTACTTCTTGCGTTGTTTCGATTTCGTATTAAAGACGATCTCCCACAGGTTTATTATGCTTCAAGTACAAGCATTGCGGCATTTTTCATTCATCATTATCGAGCGGATCTTGATTTCTTGATCTGAAAAAAACTAATTAGTGTTGTTTTGATTACTCGCTATGATTACACAATACAGTACATACACAGGATAAAAATATTGTGTAACATATACAGATAGTATCTACATTAATAATTGCTTATTAATTTGCATTTCTGTGATTTCACTGTTTTTGAAATCAGGGCAAAGCAGTTTGATGGGAAGTTAAAACTTTTTACGACTTTCTCTGAAAACTAGAACAAGAAATCTAAATTTAGATTACGAAAATTGTAATATAACTATTACCTAAGCTGATATGAAAACTGAGTCAACACTCAACATTTGCTTACATAATTAAGTGATAATTTGATCAAATAATTGATTACACTATGAAAACTTGTTACCTATTCTTGTAAGTTGAAGTTACCGCACAGCTTCACATTTCCTGTCGGTTGTTGGCGTTTCAACTTTATGATCAGTTACCAGGTTATGTGTATAAGTAGGTAAGTAACCTATCGTCAGTAGTGTTGACGATTGATGACCAACGATCTTGGTCCTGGTCTTGCACTAAAGTCCAAAAGTAAGGATGAAGAAGCTCTTCCTTCGTTTTTTTCTCCAACATCAACATCCAACGTTTCACAGATTTCTTCAAGATATTTTCTGGAGTATTTTGGACATTTACATTATTATGTTTTGGAAGGAATGTCTCTAATGTCAAAGTGACCGTCTCCTTAGCTAGATAAAAATCACCGAAAATTTTACAAGTGAAAAAGACTGTTTTTACACCGAAACCCTACTGTGACTTATTTATCGTTTCTCATGTCATGTCTCTCCTAAGGCAAAGTATCAATACGGTACGGTTACGATTACGATTATGAGGGTATACATGGACATGGGCATCGCATCGGTATCATCATCAACAGAATCACAGACAAACCAACAAGTGGAAGTCATAGTCACCATACACCATACTCTAAACCAAACTATTACCATAATATTATTTGTTATTACATAACTGTTACTATTACCTCAGTATATTGTGTCTATTATCCTATACTCAAACTCGGTTCCAGAATCCAGAATCCAGAATTTTAGAACAGGCTTCCATTCATCGTACGTAAATAAAATAGGTACTGATACTTCAAGCTATATCCCTTCCTCGTCCCATCCAGCCTACGTGCAATTGTTTGTGATTGTTGTTCTCGACAATAGTTGTGTTTCTTTCCTAGCAATTTATGTTTTGGTCATTGTACTGCGTATTTGTACTTGTATTTATATTTTGGCTCCGGTTGAGAATAGAACAGAAGATGAAGAGGGTTTCCAATGTTACCCCGCTTCCCTCTTTCTCCCTCTTATTGTCCACATGAGGGGAAAGAAAAGAAGCTGGACAATTTTGTTTTGGATGGTGAACAAAGATAAATCTAATGACAAATGAAAAAACCCCAAATTTTCATAACTTCTTTTATCAACTTGCGTGCCACTGACAGAAACCTTTGTACGAAAGCAACTACCACGTTCAACGTTCCGAGTTTCAGAGTCGAGATCACGATTAGTCTACACTGTCGTTTAAATTTTGAATTTTATGCTCAGTCCCGCCATTCTTGTCTAAATTATAAATGAAAAATTCCAATTTTTTAAGGTAAGGTGCACAATATATAGTGTGTTGCACATCCATATTAGCTTACGCACCTAGACCTAAACCTATAATTATGCTAAACAAGTTTGAACATGCATAAATACCTACACCAGCATTGGCAGTAACGGACAAATACGGTTTTTTGCTGTCGTAGCTTATTCTCATATCCCTTCGGAAAAGCCTAAAAAACAAAAAACATTGAGTAAAGCTTAAGCAAGAGTAACTTTACTTTTACAAGGGATTAAAAGAACACTAACACTATTTAACATGGTCCTTGTGTCCACATAGTAACAGTATCTATGTAAACCGTGACAGGTCATGTGTGTCAAACTATGATGTTTATTTTGGTTAGGAAATAAAGTTTGCTTCACAGATTTGAGCTCAGATGCGATATCAGTACACACGCAGAAGGAATAACTCTTTCTAGCTGACCAAAAGTGACTTTTATGAGAATTGGGAAAACGGCAAGTAGCGTACGGACATACATAATTAAATACCTGTGCATATATACTTACATAGGTAGGTATAGGTAATTGTATCTATAAGAAAATGAAACCAGGACCAACATTTTCCCTTCTTTACCAACTGGATTTTTGAAATGTTGGAAACTTCTGGAATAAAGGCATTTCTTGGTGGATTTATACAATGAATTTTTTCTGACTGTACAACTATAAAGGGTTACAACTTTTTTATTTAGACAATATAAAAAAATAAATGCGTGGATTATAATAATATTTGTTGAAGTCACCAGTGTCTGGAGCTTCCTGCAGTGATATTTCTTGTCTAGTTCATCTATCTTATCGTTTATTTCTCTCCTTCTAGTCCTACTCTCTCTCTCTCTCTCTCTGTATCTTTCTTTCACTCTAATTTGTTTACCAGCTCGTCAACGACATACAAACTTCATGCTTAAGTATGTAATGTATTAAGCACACTAACTAAAGAAAGGCGGATATTGCATACATAGTAAAATTATAGATTATGCGTTTCCATATAATTATACTAGTAATAAAGCCGTAGCTACTATAGGAAAGGAGGCAAAGCTAAAAGCTACCCAAGCTAAGGGTTGAAAGTTTGTTCTTGATATTAAGAGAAAATAGAGAACTTTGCTTTTGCTTTAGGTTTGGTGTGTTTGGATAGTTGGTTCTAGCATATGTAGTAGAGTGAGTGTAGTAGAGTAGATCAGGGCGGGTTGACTTGGCTTTTGGGTTGGCCCTGCATGCCTCCTATTCCTAATTTGTCTCGACTAAACGAATCAGGAGCCTCAAGAGTTATTATGAAACTAAACAAAAGAATCTGGCAAACTAATCTGCGGTCCCTTTCGACGAGTCTCCGTGGGATTAATTTCCACACTTTTTTCTTTAACTCTAAATAATACAGATACAACTTTGAACTGTTGATTTTGTACAAAAAATCCTTAATAACTTCATACCTACCATTACCATTACCATCCCCATCCACATCCCCATCTCCAACCTCCACAGTCACAGTCACAGTCCACATTGTATCTTTTTCTCCGTCTGTCTCTGCGCACACAATATAAATGTCATAGAACATGCAATCAATTTTTTATAACGATCGATTTTGTATTAAGTACATGCATCTACCGGTTTAAGTACTTTATATGTAGTCATAGTAAAATCAGGCAGAAGCAACGAATCAAGGATCGGCAAATCAAGTCAAGTCCAGTCAAGTCAATGGCTATATGACTATTAGTTTTTGGATGGTAGCATAGTCCCTATAATAATTATGATGGAAATGATTATTCAGGAACATTTTTGCCTGTGATTGCAATTTGATGCATATACAAAATCAAAGGGTTCCAATTCAAATCGGAATACAAATAAGATATTTGATTGCTTTTGCTTTTCCATTCAATCTTTAGTCTTTGGATACAGTAGGAGTAATTATTAATGATTTTTTTTACTAGGATGACAGCAATTTAAATTTATGCTACATATAAAATACCTACTACATATGCTATGGCATACTATGCTATGACGCAGCTAGAATCCTTACTTTTTGTTTCTCCCGAGAGTAGCCACCACCTTTAAGTACACTGTACAAAGCGGGCTTAAGATTCGTTGCAGATTGGTATCCTTTTAAAAATACGTTTCTATATGATACAAATTACTAAAGAATAAGCTTAGATTTGTGGCCCTTTTAGGCACTTTTTTACAGTGTATACACAAATATTCCTGCAGTTCGAAGAAAGTCTTCACATGACTAGACTGGTCCTGCTCCTGGTACAAATATTGGTATTTCGTTTTCCAAAGAAGTCTGTGAAGAGACTTATAAGAAAGTACTTATAAGGGCATGTAAATTTGAGATCATGTACATTTGACTTGGTTAACTTGGCATGGGAGTATTTGTAAAATCGACATGAAAAAGAAGCCGAATGCCGACGGAACGAGCATGAAAATAAACTGGTAATTTCCAACTGGAATAAAAGAGTTGCAAAATTGTATTTAGTTGACACGATGGGCGCTAAAACATGCAGGAACAACTCTTACGTCAGAATATGCTGAGAAAAGGATCGTCAAGTTGAGTGAGAGATCTGAGAGAATCTACCGCCACTTGTTTTCTGCTCAGCAGATAAATAATTCTGTGTAATATTTTGTCTCCCGCATCACATCCATTGCCAAATAGACGAAGACCTATGTAGACGAAGAAGAAGAAGATGATGATGCTCATGACGAGAAGATGAAAATGATGATGATGACGACGAGAATGAAAAGCAGCAGACTGTGTTCAACCACTATGTGTTTTGTAGCAGCATGCAGATCTGGATACAAGCTATCTCTTTTACACAAAAACAGATGGGTACGTATACAATGTGTCGGTGTCTGTTTGTCTGTATTTAAAATAGCTATTTAATTACAACTACAAGGTATGGGAACCTTAACTTTGAGCCTAAACTCATTGACAGCTGTATGCCAGTCTCCCTTCTTCCAAATCTCCATGTCTTCTGCGCTCTTTTTGTTTCTCCTCAAGTATATAACTCTGCTTCTGCTTAAAATTCAATTGTTTTTCTTTCTTTCGGTCTTTCTTTCTTTGCAAATTTAATCCCAATCATAACATAATAAGGCATTTAAATAAAAAGGGAGAATCTAAACAAGTTATTTCAAATGGAAACACAAAGTATTATTATCCATAATAAAAATACGATAATATGGTGTATGTATGGTAATAATGTGACCATTATGTAATGGAATCCAACGCTGTCTAATTCCAATGCAAATCAATTAAATTAGTATTTACATGTATAAACAATCTGTAATTATTAAACTAAGTTGTATAGCTATGTACTTTGAAAATTATCATTTTCTTCCATTGCTTTGGCTTTACTCGGGTTGGGATTTACTTTATTCTATTCGCATTCTTATTATATTCCTATTATTCAAAATATTAGCAAAATGTTTTACTTTATTGCATTTATTCTCTTTTATAAGCCGTTCTACTCCACCGCTTTGCATTACAATTGCAAGAAGTTCTAAATATTAAATGAGTTGATTGTTCCGCCAGAACAAAACTGACCGCGAGAGCAAGCCTCGCCTCAAAGCAAAAAGTAACGCGAAAAGCAAAGGCAGCCAATAAAATCAAAATTATGCATTTAATATCTCAACATTTCATTAATCTATAGATTATTTATTTTACGCAGTACATACATGCGATATCTTCATGTCGACAGTCCGACACATCACACTGGTGTTCGGCATCGGCAATCGCAACATTTCTGTCTTGTCAATATTTCCATCATAGTACTTTTAACTATCCTCTACAGTATTGGAATGTGAGCAGTGAGCATCATTCAGTAATTTTATAAAATTAATAATAAAACGGCAAATTCGAATTCACATTTTATTCAGGCGGAAACATGAGATAATTACATATATTTATACTCATAATAGGTATACATATACATATGGAACCGGACATGGATCCATCTCTGGTGTGGATATGTGGATTTTCAATTTGATTTCAGTTAAACGGACTAAAGCCGAATTAATTTCTATTCAAATACTCTCCTGCACAATAAAAACTAAATTTTACAATATTCGACACAACGTGAATTATTATATTTCTTGGCTAGTTTTGTTGTATTCCTACTCACTATTCACGTGCTGTGCTTGGTTTCTACTGTCCTCCATCTTATACATACATATGTATAGATTATTACATGTGAATTTATTATAATCATTATTATTAAATTCTACATGCAGAAGTTTACAGCTGGTAAAATAGTAAAATCGCGGGAAGGAGTGGCACCAAAAGCAAACCAAACCAAACCAAACGAAATCAAACTGTTCAATAAAACAAAAGCATTCCTAAATTGTTTTATTTTATTATTTTCTTTTGTCAGAGACATCCTAGGCTGGGCTTTATAATCCAACGTTGCAAGTTGATCTACAAAAATTTGCAAACTGGCAACTGCAGTATGTACCTATGTATGTCATCCCGGCTTGCCATTTAGCATTACAATCAACAATTACTATAGATTACTATCTACGTATTTATACTGTGGTGTATCTGAGCCTCTCCCTGTGCAAAGTTGCAAAGAACATAAAATGCCTGTGTTATTCCCAAGAAAAATATTAAAATATAATTTGCTGAGGACGAAAAGTACATTAATTTATATACACGATACAAACTACATATATCTACAAGGAACTATGTAATCTACTCCAATCTATTCGAAATCGAATCGCTAGCTTTAATGTTAAAAATGTGAAACTTGCCGATCAGAATATTGAGTTACTAGTTACTAATGACTAACAACTCATACTAAATAATTCACAATAGAAAGTTCACGACTTGGACAGGGTTAATTAAGAAACACCAGAAACCAAGTAAATTCGAATTCTAATGTAATTACCGAGGAATAGAAAATAGAATATGTACAAGAACACATTAGTACATAGTGCGTATTATTGCAAGCTCCTAAAATAATAATTATTACAATTTGCAATAGCAGTCAATGGGGAAACAGGAAAAGTCATAAGCAAGAGCAAGAGCCTAAGATAAGAGACAAAGTATTTCATGAATTATATCAATGTACTCAGAAAAAACAGTACATTTTCCACTTGTGCATTGAATGCTCAAGTTTTTGCTCAAGTTGTTGCTGTTGTTATTGCTGACAGCAATAAAAAAGTAAAATGAAATAGATGTGGTAAATTGCATTCTGCATCGGGACAATGACAGGACAGTAACGATTGACGGGGAAGGAAAGAGAGCGTAAAATAATGTTTATTATGTAGTAAGTATCGTAAGATTGGACATTGGAATTTCTATCATGCAGAAAATATAATTTGCTGTCAACGTCATCGTCATCGACATCGTCATCCCATCAGACATTACGCTGTAAATAAGTGTAATGATAATTATGATTTTGATCATTGTTAGAATGTCAGAATCAAGGACCAAAATCTTTGAGATGACTGTTGCGTTGGGTGTTGGTGTTGGGTGTAATAACTCCGATTCGAATTCTACGTGCGGAATTCAAATTCAATCTACTCCACTCCAACAGTACTAAAATGCCGATGACAAGTAAATGAGAAATAAAAGAATGAAATATGTGAATGCGATGTGGAAGAATGTAAGAAAAGAAGGAATAAAATATGACTTAGAGAAAGAGAACGTTTTGTGTTAACAGATCAACAATGAACGAGAAATTCATTAGATGGTAAGTCGGCTACTCTGTTCCCGTGTCGTTGTACATTTGTTATAAAAGGCACGAAGCAATAGCCACGCATTTCTATTTCAATTCTACTAATTTCCACATGTGTAGAGTTTTTAAGGCATGCTTCATATGGCATGGCTGCTAGGCTTGAATTCTTCCAGTATAAATAGAAATATTTCATCAACTACAAGTATGTGATAGTGGTAGTAATTGTACTAGAACTATGTAGTATTAGCGATAAGTATAATTGCATACAGATTACAAGTTCTAACCTGCAAGCCTGCCCTTTATTATAGAGTCATACATTTTAGTCTTCATAATTTAATAGGAACAAGAAATGAGAAATAACTTGCATGAAACCGAAGAATGGACGTAATGTGGAGTTCAAGGGATTCTGTGGATTCCATTGTGCATGAGAGATAGTGAATGGGTATATGAAATACCGAAGCCGATGCCGATGCTATAAACTATGATATCGTGACCAAGTGTGAATATATCAAATGGATATATAATCCGTGTGTAAAAAGTACCTATACCTGTGATGATAAGGTGATTTGCTGTCCTGTCCTCGGCACGGTGTGGTGATGGTGGTGAAGTATTGTTGTTATTAGACTTTGGGTCAGCGGACAATGAGAGCATTATGTACAATTTCATGGTTCTTAATAAATGCCTTTTGAAATTAATTAAATTAGGAGGGATGATGTATCTTAAGGTGAAGCGGGCACCTGATTTTTCTCTTTGTAACAGTAATTCATAATCACGTTGAAATGGCCATTGCATCGTATCGCATCGTATTGTTAAGTATGAAGACATGATAATAGAAACACAGGAACCTTAAAAGACGATCATCTGTTCTCTTTACGAATACATAATATTCTAGGATACCAATGGGAATAGGAAATATAGAATAGCTTATTATTGTACATGATTGTTTCCTACATATTCGTAAGAATTCCATTGGGGATGAGCACTGTTATTGTTCGATGCACATGAGAGACAAGAATACTTGAAAAAGTCCTTACGTTAATAAAGTACCCTTAAAGGGTCACACGCGGGTCACCTCTGAGGGGGTCTCTCCAGCACGTGGTTCTCCTCCGACAATTCATAAATCATTTTCCAATCCCTCGTCCTCTTCTAACGATAAACGAAACACCAACTACCAAATCCAACTTAAGCTCACTAGTCAAAGTTCTTCTTAACTATGTACCTTCACCCAATACCAGAGAAACAACTACAATCAATTACTTCATTTTCGACATTTTACTCCTTTTTTAACTTGCTCTCCTCCATTCCCTTTCTTCTCTCTATTCTCTATTCTATTTTCAATAGAAGAAAGATGTGCCGGTGTAGAATTATTATAGAAAAAGATCATAGTGTATAAAATAGTATCAGTGGGCATAAGTTTGTGTCACGCATGATACAAATAAAGGATGAAGTACAATGCCATGTGTGGATACATAGAGTGATGTATAACACAATCAAGGTATTGCTCAAGATTGTAAAAGGTCTTTATCTGGTCTGGAACTGCGTGATCTTTAAGGAAGCAGCTTGCAGTGGAAGATTCAATGAAAATTTGGGTGGCATGGATACGATTTACAGCGTATCTATAGCACCTTTCGGAAGGCAAATGACAAGAAAATATTATTACCGTAAAACTTAAAATAAGAGCCCGGGCTATCATTGTAAATATTGACGCCTCTCCACGGCTATCTTTCGAGACCGGCTGTCTTTTGAGGCAGGCTCTCTTATGGGCTTGGAGTTACCCGACACCCGACACTTCCATGCAGTTATCCACCAAAACCACCCGACAGTAAAAAAAGAAAATATTTTCTGTAATTTTTGTTTTTTGGCCGATTTCAAAACCGACCACAGATTCTAAAAGAGGATAAAAAATTGAGGGTGCAAAAACTCATAAACCTGAAAAAATCATAATTTTGATTTCCAAAAACTGTCGGATTTTCAAAAATATTTTCTGTAATTCTTGTTTTGTGGCCGATTTCAAAACCGATCACAGATTCTGAAAGAGGATAAAAAACTGAGGGTGCAAAAACTCATAAACCCGTACAAATCATAATCTTGAAAATTTCCAAAAACTGACGGATTTTCAAAAATATTTTCTGTAATTTTTGTTTTTGGTCCGATTCCAAACCGACCACAGATTCTAAAATAGGATGAAAAACTGAGGATGACCAAACTCATAAACCCGAAAAAATCATAATTTTGAAAATTTTCAAAAACTGTCGGATTTAAAAAAATTATGATTTTTGCAGGTTTATGAGTTTTTGTACCTTCAATATTTCATCCTCTTTCAGAATCTGTGGTCGGTTTTAAAATCGGACCAAAAACAAAAATTACAGAAAATATTTTTGAAAATCCGACGGTTGTTGGAAACCAAAATTATGATTTTTACGGGTTTATGAGTTTTTGCACCCTCAGTTTATTATCCTCTTTCAGAATCTGTGATCGGTTTTGAAATCGGCCACAAAACAAAAATTACAGAAAATATTTTTGAAAATCCGACAGTTTTTGGAAATCAAAATTATGATTTGTACGGGTTTATGAGTTTTTGCACCCTCAGTTTTTTATCCTCTTTCAGAATCTGTGATTGGTTTTGAAATCGGCCACAAAACAATAATAACAGAAAACATTTTCTTTTTTTACTGTCGGTTGATTTTGGAGGATAACGCCATGGAAGTGTCGGGTGCCGGGTCACTCCACGCCCATGGCTCTCTTTACCAAATATGCATTTATGGGCTAGAAATAGTTGTTAATTTTTTGAAACAATGGAGGGGTTATAATTAACTACTTCAGCTACTATTACTAGATATGCAAATGTGCGCTAGAAAAGCATTCTAATTAATTCCAATCTTTATTACTCAGAATAACTCACGGAAACATTGATAACAAATATGAAAAAACCCGAATTACTGTAATCTACTTAGTCCTCACACTCACTATCAATTACAACAATGTGATTCCGAGGCAGCTCATCTTCGTCTTCTACTTCATTGTCACTTATAATTGCATTTTCATTGTCAGTGTCTTGATAGTTAGTTAACATGTAGCAGCCTGCGCAGCAGGAATTTCTTTCCTTTAAACGAGAAATCTCCGTGTCTTGTGACCCATCCGAAGCCACAGTAAGGTGGCTTTGATACATTTTTCAATCAGCTCAGCCGGTAAAGCATTCCATGCGTTCTTTACCCACTTTGTAATCATTTCCATTTGTTTTAGCTCAAGTAGTAGAACTTAAGTCTGAAGGAGCACGGAATTGTAATAAAGGAGCACCCATAATAAGAGAGGCTGTCTGTCGAAACCGGCTCTCTTTGTACTCAATTGCATAATTGCCCCGGCTATCTTGAGAGGCAGGCTCTTATATAAAGTTTTACGGTACACTGCTAACGTCCATGCTATCACGCAAGTTGAATGTTGCACAAAATTCTAATTATTACAAAGGTATTTGGATTGTCGCTCATATCTCCAACTATATACAGTTCAGTTTGTAAATTACTAAAAAAATAGTTGCATTATACGCTTGAAAATTGTTGTCTGAAAATTGGCAAAAATAAAAATTACATTTCCAAAAAATTAAAAGTAGAATAATTTGTCTGTTTCAATTTGGCAATAAGATAATTATTGGATTTGCAAAGAATTTCGAACTAAAACAATTAAACATTAAAAAATTAAAAAATCGAAGAACTAGTGGTCCAACAAGATAAAAAAGAATTACTCTGCTTTAAAAAGTTGAAAAATAAAAGAAGTGGAATTCCAAAAAGTTAAAGTAAAAAAGAAGTCGACTTGAAAAAACTAAAAATTAGACGTATGAAAAGGCAAACAAAAGAAAGCAATATTAGATGGTTTGGAAAAGTGAAAAGAAAAGAATTTTCGACTGGCTTAGAAGTGAAAACTCCTCAGTCCACTTCTATTAGCTTACGTTTACACCTGGTATTTTTATCTATACTAGAGATTTTCAAAATGGATGAATTGATGAATATAATTACTAAATCTATCGATTGACATACCGTGCATACCATGCCGCAATCTTATATATAAGTGGCTGATGTCCGGTCGTTATGTATGTACGTGCAATGCAATTGCATTGCCATTGCACTCAATGCATTGCTTGAGCCAAGTCAGCGACTGAGTATCAGTGAGTAACGAGTACAATGACACAGTCTGGAAGGCTAAGAGAGAATCTAGATGCCTAAAGGCGCTAGACAGAAATGGCATTCGGGTCCCGAAAGCTCTCACACGGCCGGATGGTATCATTACCGGTAGTACTGAGGAGACCTTGAACCTTTTGCTGGAACATTACTTCCAGGTCTCTAACGAGGCGTATACTCCTGGGAAGGCTCTTCCGTGATGTCACTTGTTGAGTATAACATAGAGAATATGATCTCGTTGAAAAAAGTAGTTAGAGCTTCTGGTTTGGATAGAGTAAGTAAAGGGTAGCTACGCAATTCCGAACTTGTGGCGGTCTATTCAGCTGTCATTCGTCACAGTGAAGACCCTTGAATGTATCGTAGATCGCCACATACGAACACCTCGTCTTTAAAAAAGACTAGGTGTTGAGGCATATATCATTGCATGATGGTCCTTGCTGCGTTTGCTGACGTAGAAGAGATCTTTAACAATGCTCTGCTTTGGGCTATTGCCTCAGCCTTGCGGAAATTTAACAACGAGGCTCCACTGGTGAGATGGATAGAGGGATATCTCAGATAGAGGGATCAGTGGTAGCATCTATTGGCACAGCAACTTGTACTAGACGTGCCCAAATGGGTTGCAAGAAGGAGTGTAATCGCCTCTCCTAGTCATGGATGGACTTCTAGGAAGATTGCGCAAGGGTACAACTTCTGTGCTCTCGCAGGGATTTGCTGATGGCGTAGAGCTATCGGAGGCAAAGAAACCCCTTCCTA